>MU004370.1:0-146485 GCA_010405375.1 Lophiostoma macrostomum CBS 122681 | reverse complement strand
GAAGCCTTCTTAAGAACCTATAATAGTCGCGATTTTGATAGGGTCTTGGTAAAGGGTAACCGCTCGCCCGTTCTAACTACTCGCCCGTCCAGTACGTTATACTAAGTTTATATTCTAGGGCTATTTCTTATATAATAGTAAGGGCCCCTGCTATATATATTTAATAGAGACCAAGAAGCAAAAGAAGAAGGTAAAGAAGGCGATTACTAAACTTAATAAGGAGATTAAGCCTAAAAGAAAGTTAGAGTAGGAGCTTAAAATAGGCATCTGTAGGGTAGGCCTTCGCAATAAGCCTGGTACGAAGCCTGAGTGGAAATAGGACAAGAGGTATAGGAAACTTGTACGCGAAGGCAACGGAGGAGTAGATTAGTAGCGATATAGCAGCGAGGTATTAAAACTAAAGCTTCTCCCCTTTGCTAAACAGTGCCTCTATAAAAGGCCGTAAACAATTATACAGGAGGATAAGGCTCCTGCTTATTAGTATTATTACTAGGGCATCCTCTATTCTGCATGTAGTGTCGCAAGGCTCCTTTGATGTAGCAACTCACCTAACCTTAACGCGATTGAGCTAGCTTGGCTATGGCTGAAGAGGCGTACAACCTTAAAAGGCGCATCTGAATCTGCTGGAAAGATGTAAAAGCAATAGCAGGAGGCCTGGGATAAGCTAGAGCAATGGCGTATCCAAAGGTGGATTGAGAGGATACCTCGTCACATCCAGAAGATTATTGAGCTGGGTGGTGGCAACGAGTACTAGGAGGGCAGGTTTAATCGTACTACCCACCATAAAGCACCGAGCAGCGATGACGAGGTATCTTCTTCTGCTTCCTTCTCCTCCTCCTCCTCCTCCTCCTCCTATAGCAGTTCTCCTTTGGATAGGCCCGTCTATGGCGATTTTTGCGATGCGATGACGTGGCAGGAGCTATGCGATCTAGATTTGCAGGAGCGCTTGGATGAGTATTTATCTACTTCTGAAGGGTCAGCAATTAATAGAGAATATAATACTAATGACGAGATACTTATTTAAAAGTAATATAGAGGTTGTTTAACACCAAAATATAGAGTCGTTGTTAATCTAGATTAGTTGGACGGCATAAAGTTGTGCAGCAAGGCAGCCGCGCATGGACCTCCGGCCCTTACTTTTGTGGAGCACCTCCGTAGTCTCCGGACAGTACTATGGTTTGTGTATAAGGAGGGAATAAATCACGTCAGGGGTTTCAACGCTCCACCCGAGAACTACTTCTCTACTGGCATGTGATAGTCACCAGCACTTCCATCATCTTGACCTACGCAGCCGTAAGACATGGTATACGATAGCTGTATGAACGGTGACCGTAGGATTGTCCGCCAGACGTCGAGCTGCAGAATGTTCGTCCCTTTCTCCACGTCATGGTCCAATTGCACGGTCACTGCAGATCATTTGGTTATGCATGGTATCTCTCATTGCACGACGTGCTCCGACTACTCTGGAGTAATGCCCTGGTGCTAGGAGCTACTCTACATGCCGGCGCTGGCTGATGTGTTTCGTTTCGGAGCGGAAACGGCTATAGCCTGGAGCTGCGAATGCTGCTGATTTAATTTGCATACATAGTCATTTGTAGCATCCTATGGTGATCAGAAATGTGTTTGGCGTCCAGATTTCATGAACTTTCGTTCGCACCTCCAAGGCTGACCTTGTCCACATTGAGGCTAGCGTCACCTGAACCACTTCGGGCTTCTTCAGCCTGGTAGCTTCATGGCACAACCTGCGTCGTCTGTCTTTCCATTACCACCCACTTCCTCACTTGTCGAAATCCGAACGAGTGATACTCAAGCACTTTCCTCCAGCGTTGTTACACACCGTACAAGTAGTATCAAATAGGGTTACGGCGGCCAGTGAAGCCCGTTGGGTGCTAGCTCCATTTGAGCGCCGAATATCCTTTGATTGTCATCGGACCCTCAGTAGATCGATGAGATGGCCGAAGCTCTGGCCATAGTCGGCATCGTCGCAAACATCGCTCAGCTCATCCAATTTGGCTCGAGTGTCCTCAGCCGGCTAGAAGAATATCAGTCCAAATTTGGCAACATCCCTGACACCTTCCCCCACATCAAAATCGAGCTTCCTGTACTATTAGATGCTCTTGGTCAGACTAAGTCGGCGATGGGGGCTGGGTCCATTCGAAATGAGTCTGAACAGGCTCTCCTTCCCGCTATCGATGGTTGTCGAGCCCAAATAAGGCTCCTAGACGACGTGATAGCGAAAGTAATGCCAGGAACAAGCAGCTCTAGGTTGAGAAAGAGTGCGAACGCACTGAGAAGCCTTCGATATGACGTAAAAGTGGAGAGAATTACTCTGGTGATCCGGGGATATATTCAGACCCTAACCTATCATGCTGTCATCTCAACGGGTCTCTCAGTAGGTGTGACTCCCCTATCGTATTCCAATACCCTATTTTTAAATTGCTTTGCGCTCTCCGAGGGAGGTTTTTTTTTCCCAACGTTTAGGTCAGCGAAGTCTTTCGACGCTTCCTCCTTGGAGTGGCAGCCAGTATTCCTCAACAAAAGCTACTCTTTCGTGGGGAGTCTCCATGCTGATTATCGCAGAACGTACTATCCATCGCCCCACGCCGTCCTCTACAGTCCCATTTCGGCGGGATCCACGCTTCATAGACCGTCAAGAACTTGCCGAAATAGAACGCAGGAGCAGATTACCTGCATCTAGACTGGCACTTGTTGGGCTTGGTGGCGTTGGGTAAGTGCATAGTCACATGGCTGTGCTTATATATATCGACTATAAGCTAACAGATCTGGCTAGAAAGTCGCAGCTCGCTGTCGAATGCTCATACCGGTTACGGGAAAGTTCACCTAACACCTGGGTTTTTTGGATACATGCAAGCAGCACAGCTCGATTCAGAGAGGGATACCAAAAGATTGCTGAACGAACACAGATTCCTGGGTGGGATCAGCCAGATGTAGACAAGCTTAAGCTAGTACATACCTGGCTATGTGATGAGGCGAACGGTTGCTGGTTGATGATCATTGATAACGCAGATGATGCCGAGGTTTTCATGGGTGTAACGGCCGACGTTACAGGGAGTCAAGATGAATGTCCAGCCGATAGGGCTTTCACGCTTCTCAACTATATTCCGCAATCAGCTAATGGGTCGATACTCTTCACCTCGCGGAGCCGAGATGTCGCCTTTCGACTTACAGAGAGTTATGACGATATCACCAAAGTCGGTCCGATGGACCAAGCACACGCACTTCTTTTGCTCCAAAGTCAGTTCAACGGCATTTCTGCGAAGACTGGAGTAGAAGACGACGAAAAATTTCAGGAAGATGCAATGGCCTTAGTCGAAGCACTCGACTGTATGCCCCTTGCTATCTCCCAAGCTGCTGCTTACATAAGCCAGAGAGCTCCACGGGCTACGGTATCAAGCTATCTTCAGGGGCTTCGCAAAGGTGGCCGAGGTAGAGGGAAACTGCTACAGATGGACCTAGGAGACACGCGAAGGGATGGTACGGCGTCGAACTCTATCATCGCTACTTGGCAAATCTCATTCGAGCACATTCGAAAGGAAAGGCGTTCAGCAACGCAGCTTTTATCGCTCATGTGTCTGTTCAATCGGCAAGGTATTCCAGAAGTTCTGCTTGAAGGACGCTATCATGACGAGAACGATCGTGATGCCGATTTTGAAGACGATCTGGCTATTCTGCGAGAGTACTCCTTGATTGCCACAGATACAAGTGGTTGCGATCTCCAAATGCATCGACTCGTACAATTCTCAACCATGACATGGCTCGATTTGCAGGGCGAGCTTGAAGGTTGGAAAGAGAAATTTGTAACGGTATTAGAAGCTGCATTCCCAGATCCGAACGAGCTTTCGCAAACATCTCAAACGCTGTTTCCTCATGCTCAGGCAGCAATAGCGTGTCGGCCTACTAGTACCGGACCGCTACTGACCTGGGCGTCCCTTCTCCGCAAAGCTCAGGAATATTCTTTGTTGATAGGATCTTATCAGGCAGCGGAGAATATGGGCCGATATGCTTTAGAAGTCAGAGAGACGACTCTAGGAGCTGAACACTCAGACACACTCGAGAGCATCAGCAGTATTGCAGTCGTGTTACTATCCAATAGTAAATGGAAGAGAGCTGAGCGAATGCTTCGGCGGGCAATAAAAGGTCGAGAAGGGGTTTTCGGGCTAGAGGAATCGACCACGCTGAAGGATATTGGACGACTTGGAAATGCATTAACAAGACTAGGTAGGTTCCAAGAAGCTGAAGTTACCCTTCGTCAGGTCTTGGAAGCACAACAAAAGGTTCCTGGACCCGAGCATAGAGACACACTTTTGACCATTGGCGACCTTGGACTGTTACTATGCCGTATGGGAAAGAATGAAGAGGCCGAAGTGAATTTAAGGCGGGCACTACGAGGACAGGAAAGACTACTCGGATCGCGGCATCCGGACACGCTTCACAGCATGAACCGCTTGGGATCACTGTTATACAAACATCGTAAGCTCGACGAAGCAGAGACTATACTCCGCCGAGGATTAGAGGGGAGTCTTGTGAGGCTTGGTGATGGCCACCCGAGTACAATGATATGTGCGGGAAATCTAGCTGTTGTGCTGGTAGATCAAGCCAAGTACGAAGAGGCAGAACCTCTACATCGACAAGTGCTAGATGTATTGACTAAGACACTTGGGGAGGAACACCCTGACACTATTGTTAGCTATGGAAACGTAGGCTTCGTGCTACATCGTCGGGGTTTTTTTCAAGAGGCGGAAGTAATCTTTCGCCAAACACTAGCTCGAGGAGAAAAGATGCTTGGGAAGAAACATCCGGCAACACTGTTTAGTATGCATAATCTTGCGATATGCTTGAAGAGTCTCGCTCTCGACCAGGAGGCGTATTTGCTGATGGAGCAGTGCTTCCAAATGAGAAATAAAGTCCTCGGTCATTTTCACCCAGACACGAAAGATTCGCACGAAGCGCTAGATCGTTGGACAGAGGGACGCTGCTATAATGTTGCTCACGAGGAAACTTAGGGGGTTGCTTTGGTTTTGTGAATGACACGTAGACATTGACATGGAAATTAGTTCATCCATATTGTGAATTGCAGAATCTATGCTACTATAAAGCTCCTAGCTATCTGAGAAAGGAACTATCGTGAGTTGAGTTGTTCTGCTTGTCTAAAAACTCTTTCTAGCTAGAGTACAAAGACTATATTTCTACCACCCGCTTCTGCACAATCTTCTCCATCTCAACACCTGCTCTTTCAGTGATCGAGCGATGTCGTCCCTGTCAATCCATTGAGGCCCGATGACGCCGCGATGGCGGACTCAGACTTCGACGCGATCGAGTTCACCAAGCTCCAGGCTCCCAAGCTACACAGATGGCTGGGCACCGTTAAATCCATTGGTGTCGATTTTGCAGGTCCTGGCGACTCGGGCGCGTTGGTCTTCGCAGTAGAGAACACCCAGAGGGTACCTCTGGGTATCTTACTGGGAACAAACATGCCAGACCATTGCCTGTTTTTGTCCCTCGAGACTTACGTCATTGAGGGAACGCTCAATGGTCTTTCGTTGGAATTTGGTGAGTAAGAGGGGAGGGTTAGGAAGTTGGGAACCCTGGGACATTATTAGAGGGTACAAAGATAGAATGGACAATAGACTACTTGAGGCAACAGTAATTGGATTCCTAAGGAAGTGATTGATTCAGAATCCAAGCAATCACATCATTCACGCGAAGATATTGTGGGTCAACAAAACATGAATTCCTTTCAATCAAACTACCACTACAGTCGTATGGAAGTTTAACGGATACTCCAGTTGGTAAGTGATCTAGCTCGACAATGTAAAGCCTACTCCGCTTGCTTCGCGTCCATACGATGGATTCTAGGAAACTGTTGAGGCCGCCAAATTCAAAGTGAGCCCGATATGGCCATCATCAACGCCTAAGTCCACCCATAGCCTCCCTGAATGTCTCCATTCCATTCTCCAGCATTGCCTTGCGATCCTCAAGATGAGCGCGCTCCCGCGTGATCTCCGGAGGCTCCGCAGCCACAAATTGGACCTCTTCATCCGTGAATTTGGTGACGACCATCGGTGAGAGAATGATCCTCGGGAGCGGATCGACGAGGTGGCGCTCGATGACCTGCTTGCAGACTACGTTGACGAAGTACTTCATCTCGTCCTTGTAGTAAGCTCGCTGGGTGTTCAGGGCTTCTTGGGATGAGAACTTGTCCATGTTCTGCTCAATTGAATCAGCTAGCAACCGCTCCATAGTCTCGCGATCGAGCAGACTCTCCCCTTCTTCATACACTGCCTCGTCCATTGCTTTCTCGTGCAGGGTGTTTTGTTTACGCTGGCGTTGCTGCTGAATGATGGTGGTGAAGTAGTGGTTGTAGGTCATTGGTGGGCGTGTCTTGTCCTCCAAGATCTGTTTCAATTCTTTATTGCAACCTTCGAGGGCCTTTGCGAGATTGGCATTGATGGTCAGAGTGGCAAGTCGGGTTCGAAATTCAGCAGGTGCAGTGTGCTGAATGACCTTGTACACTGCTTGCTTGCAGACTCGGAAGACGTTACTGATGTGCTCCTTGGCGATGCCTTCCCAGGGTTGCGACTGCTCACGGAACAGCTGGGCAATCAGCATGGCGTTGAAGTTACCAGAGAGCTCTTGTCCACGAGTCCGCTCAAGGACCTTCATAACCCACGAGATGGCATCCTCACCGGAAAGCTCCTTTGGCTTAGGTAGGAAGGAGTCGATCTCATTGTCGTCATCCTCCATGTCAGCAATAGCCTCAGCAGCTATATCCGCCTCTTCTTCGTCAGTGGTATCATCTCCTGGTTCAGAGCCAATAGCAAACTTGTGTCCTCTAAGGCGTACATTTTCCGCGAACCGCATGTTCAGATGCTGGACAACGGCTCGGAGGCGGTGTAAATTCTCCAAGGAGTCAACACGGGCATGCATATCGATAGTACCGAAGAATGGGTCTTCGTAATATCCTTTGATAGCCGAGCCTAGGAGATCATGAGTACGTATACTGATCTTCATCAGCATGATGCGCTGGTCCTCAACTGTGCTGCGCTTCTCGCCCAGGGCCTCAATATCCTGCATAGTGTCCACAAGTTTGGTGCTCATTTCATCCTTCAAAGACGGCAGCTCCCTCTTCAAGTGGTTGAGAAGCAATTTACTGAGGCGTTGACGAAGCGAATCGATACCGACGTTCTCGCGGGGTAAGTCGTTATATCGTCCCTTGCTGAAGAACAATAGTTCTGCTTCATTACGTTTTTCAAAGGAGAAGCCCATCTGGTCCTCTGAGCGATTCCTCAGCATGTGCCAACCAAGCTTCAGGTAAATGTTCTTGTTTTAGGCTAGCTCGATCCATTCGGCTTCGTTGGAACTGCCTTCGCGCAGATAATCCGGCTTGGTAACGACACCCAAAGTACGCTCTCCTTTTTCGTCGATCTTCTTGCAGTGGTCAAGGATGATCTGGTTTGCTAGAAAGAATATCAGCATTTGATCCATGATTCTAAATATATTCAGCATACCAAAGTCGTTCTTAGCAGACACGACAGCAAGAATGATGGTCCTAGGGTTGCGCATATAATCTTTGACAAGGTTGATGATCAACTCTTTGTCAGATTCAGTCTGTGCCTTGTTCGTAGCGTGGATAAGTCCCGGAAGATCGACCAGAGTCCTATTCATGTTAGCTATGTCTACAAGTTAGTATGGTGAAGCTTACAGCTGAGGTCGATCGGGTCCGCAAATCACAATTGATAGCACGTCCCGTGAGAATGCACGTGAATTGATCGCACCAACTTGTCCAAGACCCATGGCACTAGTGGCATCGTCGATGATCTCTGGCAGTTGAGAGAAGTCTTCGATAGTCTTGGTGAACGACTTCAGCTTCGCTTGCTCTTCCGCTGAGCGGTTCTTGTCCGGATTGATTTTGACCGAAATTGTGGAAGATGGAGAGCGACGAAGGATGATCTCAGTAGCGAATCGCGTACAAAGGTTTTCCTTACGTGGGAAGGGTATCTCGGTAATAGCCTCTAGGACCGAGCTCTTGCCGCTGGATTGATCTCCGCTCACGATAATCTGAGGTAGGCCAACGATACCATTGAGACCGCTACGTCGAAGCTTGTCCACAATGTCCATCACCTTACGTTGATCATCGCTCTGGAGCGCTGCCAAAGACGCGGTGGTGAGTGTTGCATCCTCCCGTAGCGGAGTACTTGGGGGTGTCGCCGTGTCTTTCGTCATGATAGGCATTCGATGGGAGCAGAATGGAGCAGTGGTGAGAGTGCGGTCGGGTTTGAAGGGCTTGGGAGGTTGTGGATGAGATTGTTTATATGTGTGGAAGAAACCGTGGTGAAGGTGAAAGAAGCGGCACCTACAGGCTTCTGCGGCCTTCTGGTTGCCACAAACGACGGAAAAGGTGAAACAGAAACAGTCGCCTGGTTCAGAAAGATACTGAGAGCGCTCCATCAAGATCGTGCCCTGAGACCTAGCATTGTTTCCACGGCGTTTGCCTGCGGGTGCCCGGATGTCTCGCAGATGCGTCTTTGGGTGTCTCACAACCTATGCTCTGACGATCAGGTAAGACACACAGGCCAGATTATGTACCCAAGATGCTTTGCCGTCCTTCAACAGGTGTTCAGAACAGGCTCTTTTGTGGGGGATAGGAAGGGGGGCAAATGCCATCTTCACTCACCTCCAAGCTCGAACCCGCTCAACAAGCATGAAGGCTCATTCGCGAACACCGTTATTGCTACGGGCGCCTTCCGGCTTGTTTGCAAAATTATGGTATTGTGTGAGAAACATGGGTAGATAGCAATAACACAAACGCAGCCAATCAACCCTCTACAGGTCTACTCAGCGTACACCACAACCTGATGACTGATCATAGCTTCGCTTGCGGAGAGCTCTGCCTCAACCCATCCCAATCATCCATCGTGTACTCAATGTATCCTTCACCAACTATCTCGCCCTTCACATTGCTCAGCGACTGAGGACACCAGTACATAGTATCGTACTTGACTTCCGCTTTGACTATACCCTTTTCCTCCGCTTCTTTGTCTGTCCGCTCGATGAGCTTCCGGAGATCGATACCGTCGTTTCTTAGTGGCACTTTGTTCTGCTTGTTGTTGTGCATTGTCGTGATAACGTGCTGGACGCGGATGAACACCGGCACGGCGTACTTGGGAAGTTTCTCTCGGCAATGCGCGAGCAACGCATTCATGTCGAAGGTAGGAAGCAAGGCAGGATCAATGTATAGCGCGGCGCAGCCTGCTCGACCATCATGGCCCGGAACCTCGACACCATAGACGTTGGCCTCCACAATTCCGGGGTAGTTGCCAAGCACCTCGCCGACTTCTGCTGTGCTCACGTTTTCTGACTTCCAGCGGAAGGTGTCGCCTAATCGATCCAGGAAGAACCACTTGCCATCTGGAGTCCGTCGGAGGGCGTCTCCCGTTCGGTACCAAAGGTCTCCTTTCTTGAAAATGTTTCGTTCGAATTTCTTTGCGGTGGCTTCGGGGTTGTTGTAGTAGCCTACAAAAGCTTGCTCGTTCGGTAATTGGACGATGATCTCGCCTCCTTCCTCGTATGGTTTCCTCTTCGCGAAGCCGGTCTTGGGATCATGGACGATGGCATTGCTTTCGGGATCAATCTCGACAGGGACAAAGGTGTTGCGAAGGGAATTGCGGAGGATGAGGCCATGGTGACCAACGGCCGTCGCAAGATAAGGGCCACGGCAAACGTTGAGCAAGCCGAAGACGCCTTCTGTGCTGTTGAAGAATTCTGCAACGGTCCGAATACCGAACCGCTCGACGAAACGGTGCCACACATCCGGGCGCATGCCATTTCCGAACATGACCTTCACATTGTGCTTCTTGTCATTTTCGCTTGGCGGATTGGCCAGCAGGTACCGAGCTGTTTCTCCAACGTATACGAAGGCGGTGGAATTGGAGTCGCGCACGTCGGTCCAGAACCTAGATGTCGAGAACTTCTTGCCGATGCAGAGAGTGACGCCTGACAACATACAAGAGACTACCGACGTGCAGCCCGTGCCATGATACAGAGGCATACATATGTACCATCGGTCTGCGTTCGGCCCGGGTTCCAGATCCAGGCTTCGGATGCGGCCACCAGCGAGAGTGCCGGCTCTTTGCATCTCGAACGCACAAGCTTTTGGATGTCCGGTTGTACCACTGCAAAAGTTAGCACAAGTCGGCAACTCACTAAGCAGAACAAACCTAGTGAAGAACAAGCACATTGGGAATGATCCCGCTATGCCGTTGCGAAGCTGATCTTCGGGCCGCTTGGGCTCCATGCGACAGATCTCGCCCTTGAGACTCCTATCCAGAACCCGGATCGTCATGCCCAATTCTCCTTCGATTCTATCCCGTACAGCCTCGATTCGCTCGATGCAACCCGCATCCTCATCTACAAGCAGCAGCTTGCTCTTGCCAACCTTCAAGCAGTGAACCAGGGCATCACCAGCCAGATGGTGGTTCATCATGGCTGGTGCTGACCCAACTGCCCATGATCCCAGATGTGCGAAAACGAACTCTGGCTGGTTGGTAAGATAGAAGGAGACGAGCTGGCCGGGCTTAACGCCATGTTGGATGAAGTATTGTCCGTATCGACATGCTTGCGCATACGTTTCCTGCCACGTATAGCAACCCGTCCGCGACCAAATGCACTCTTCGGTGTGTGGTAATCGGTTGACTTGGGTTTCGAAATAGTACCAGAGGCTGCCGCGGTTGTTTGCGCCTGTATCGTCAGCGGTCAGACGCGAGACAGGGTGCGGGGCGGCTTACCCTTCTTCCTAAAATCTCGCTCGCTTGCTCGAGTACTTCGAATGGTCTGAATGTCCTTGGTGATGTGGAATTTGGCATCGAGGTAGGCAGCTGCCGCAGTTGCTCCTGCAATTGCACCTGCTACGGGCGCTGCTTCGTGTTGTTAGCCAGGAACCCGATTGTGGGGATGTGGAGAGCTGTGAGCATTCCGGGAACACTCTAGCAGCCCAGAAAGTGGTTAGGAAGGTCGTAACGAACCGAGAGACATTATAGCGCTTTCTTGAGTTCTACTGGGAGTTGGCAGCGTCGTTCAGAGAGACTGAAGGCACAGAGAGTAGTAGAGAGAAGATCAGTAACAAGCAATGTCCTGTAGCACGGCACTTTCTACATCGATCCCCTTCATATCAAGCTTAGAATTGCCGGAGGCCTCGGTTCCTGTCCGAACGGGTCACGTGCAGGAGGAAACCCCACTGCCCAGGCGTGTCCCCACAATTGCCGGGGTAGCAGCCGTCTCGACTCATCCGTCATCACAACAACATCTATCGCCGAGACTAACAATAGACATTAGGGTATCATTCATCTAGCAAGCTTCTAGTTTATGTGCCTTCATTCCAATTCATGCCGAGTCTGATGGCCATCTCCACGCCTTCCACACCTTCATCACCATGCTAATAATCCGACTAAAGCCATCAATGAGACCGCTATAGCACACGATGTCGTTCCTAACATCAACCCTGAAGCACCGTTCGCCGTTTGCTGTGCAGGGCTGCCAGAAGTTGTCGGGGAGCCAGTCCCGTCTGGCGCAATGCTCGATAGCACTAGAGTCGATGCCGCAGTCGAATTGCCTGCTACTACGCTTGATGCCGCAGCCAGATCACTCGAGCTCTGAGAGACTGCTGCAGTAGTAGAAGGGCTGTTTCCTTCACTGCTAGCCTGTGATGCGACGGCGGTCGTGCTGACTGGCACATCAGATTGTGTCGCCGTTACGACTGTAGTTGTCGCAGAGTCGGCAGCTGTCGTCGATGCCTCAGGCGCCGCCGTTGAGCTTGGGGCAGCACTGGAAGAAGCGCTTGAAGCAGCACTTGAAGCAGCGCTGGAACCGCCTTGTGCAATTGTCGTGGAAGCCGTGCCGTCGTTACCACCTCCCGAGTTTCCACCCAAATTGACTACCATTCCGATTCCTGCTTGCGGAGCCTCGAAACCGTTGTCATCTTGGAATTGCTGGGCATCGAACGTATCGCCCTCCGAAGGCAACTTCAGAGTCGAGACCTCGTCCCTTTTCGGGTTGTTGTACAGGAGGAAAATGTATTTCCGATCATCGCCCGTCTCGCCAAACGAGCCAGGAGCTTTGTATGCTTGCAGGGCCTTGCTGTCACTCCCAATCTCCACGATCTCGGTATGTATGAAGTTGGGTCGCGCATAGTGGAGAACATTTTTACCGTCCTCGGTCACGTCAACCATCAGGACAGTGAACAACGCTGTTGAACTGATCGCAGAGCTGTCTCCGAGAGCAAATGTGGGCTCATCTGTAACTTCTGCAAGGCGTTAGAACACTGTGTAGAAGCGATGTCGATTGAACACACCGTCTTTCGAGAATGAAGTGCCATCTAGAAACCCGTCCACCGCGTCGCCAGTATATGAAACTTGTATATCAACGTCGCTGGATTCAAATGCCGATTGGAGACTCTGAGGCACAATCTTGCTCGTCTTCGCTGCGAGCGTGAAGTCTGCCAATGCTGCAGCGAGGGTCGCGTGTCGAAGGTATCTAGAGAGCATAGCGAGGGGTATTTGACGGATCAGATACAATTAATGTCGAAAAGCAGATATTGGGAACAGAGATAAAGAATGGCTTGCAGTATTATCCGATCCAAAATACTTCTATGAGTACCTCAGTCAGCAGCGTTCCGTCCCCAGGCCATCTTTATACCTGACTTGATTCAACGACCCTGGGCACAACGCCACATGTCGCATCCGGACTCCGCCTCACAGGAGTCAAGGTGTCAAGATCATTTTCAGCGATGTGGGAACCACTGCGAAACCCGACTTTCGTGGACGTTGCTGAATATAGCGCGTTGACGACTGTTAGCGTTTCAGAGCTGTTTTGGGGTCTGCCGCTCGGAGACGAGCTTCCCGGGCGGTTGCATGAACTTCAACACGACATCACCTCACCACAACGAGAAAGAGCAAGATGTTCAAGAGCTTTGATGCGATGCTCATTCTTCTGTTCTGCAAATTCTGGTGTTGCGAACACTTGTCGAGTTGTCCTAGACCGCTTCGCATTACATCTAAGTATACACAAAGCACCTGTAGAATATGCATCATGACCGCTGCAAAAATCATTACGCAAGTCGACCTTCACGAGACACCAATATGCATATCTTAATCCGGGTTGTCGTTTGACAGTTCGAACAACTAAGTTCCAGAATCGAATCACCACTTCGATGTTTCCGCTAATGATCTGTTCTCCGTCAAGGTTTTGTTCAGTTTCAGGCACACTTTGTCCCTCTTCGTGGTTCTATCGCCGACGCGCATGACCTTGCTGCCATTTCTTGGTGGTATACTGTCTTCTGAGCTCGATTAGGTTTTCCGTGTTCTTCTCCCGGCACTGTACCCGTGGAAGCTGGAAGGGCTTCAAGAGTGTATTTTTCACGAATCAACCAGACCTTGGCTTGAGTTGTAACACTGAATTAAATATTCAGATGTCCTCTGTACTCGGGAAATCTCCCATCACTCCTCACACGTGCTTTTTAACATAAAGCGCAGTATCTCCAAACATCATCTTGCGGAGGGCATCAGCATCCTCGCGCCTCTCTCTGTTCATCCCAAGATGCTCATCAATATCGTTGAGCTGTAAAGTATTACACCGCTCCGTGGCATATTTCCATATGTTGGGATTCTCAGGGTCGTTGGGATTCACCATGTCCTGATAATGAGACCGATGCGGACCTTCCTCGTCATTCGGGTCATACTTGACCTGATCATACTGCGTGCCATCGCTCGAAATCCTGTCGCACAACATTGCAGCCGGCCCTTCAAACTCGAGCGTACAGTCACTGACGATTTGACGGACAGGGATATCCGGGTTGAAGCTGAAGACCATGGAATGCTTGTTAAGTTACAGAAACCCTAGTGGCTCATGATGAATCTGTATGCCCATACGCTGGAGCGGGATCCGGCACTCATCGCAGTATCGCGGGTCTTGGGCCCATATCTGAAATCGCGGAAGTGAGCGTATCAACTCTTTCGTCCTCAAACTCAACAACGCATCTCTTGTTTTCATCGCTGCGTAATGTCGAATATAATTTGCGCCTGGATGTATGGCACCTGGCCCGTCCGGTTCCCGCGGTGTCATGGGTCCGAGTCCGAAGCAGAGAATTTGTATACTTGACTCAGAGCAGCTGCGTTCGCTTTATCTGTCAAGTGTCGCTCGAGGTTTTTCCAGAGATTTGACTGCTCAAATTCATCCTGCCAGCGGACCCTTTTGGTGATCAACTGGAAGTCCTCCGATTCTTTGCAAGGATAATCTGTCGTATCAAATACCCTGAGGACGGCAGGACAATAATGCTCACACTTAATCCTTGGCTCTTCGGGCCAAGGTTCGTTTGGGTCTGTGGGATCCTTGGCCGCCATGTACTGTAGATGATGGTATTCTAAGCCGAGTCGCTGGGTTTCGCTCGGTTTGTCGACATAGACTTCAACGTGTTCCCCTGTGATGTCTTCGATATACGCAACGGTATCGTGGCCCGTGAGTTCTATGACGCCCATGTATGAATCAAGAGCCCTTGCGAGGCTTAGTAATGTGCACGTGCTGAATATCGGCTCGCCTTTGCGAGACTCAGCTTTGAGTATATCCAGAACGCGGACGAATCCGGTCAAATTGGTTGTTTCCCTCGACCGAGGTTTCTTACGATGTGGTAGTGAATGTTCGGAAGCCGACGATGGTTCGGGGAGGGTATTTTTGCTAGCCATGTTAAATACGCTCGTGAGGCCAATAAAAAAAATATTACAAAAAACTAGTATGATAGACTTGGGTAAGGAGGTTGTTATCGAAAAGGAAGTGTACGTCTGTCTCTCGGAAGTCTGTTTGGTGCAACGACTTTGACTCACCGAGGCCATCTTGTCATGACGCGACCAAAGGACACGACGGAGTCATCCTGCGGCAATCAGATATCTAAGGAACGACAGGAGAACAATCTGCTATTGAACGAAATGACACCACAAGGTGAGAGGGGAGGAGCTAAACAGCATCATGTGGTGCAATAATTCACCTATGGAGATCTTCGCAAGAGTCAGTCCAGTTCCAGCGTTGCTGCTTAATAAAATACGTTGCTTGCTGTTTTCTCTTTGCAGATGAACCAACTGTTACTAGGTATAAAGAAGGTCAATCAAATTGAATCGTGGTGTAGGAGTCACACTTATACGCACTGGCCTCTCTCGAGTCTCGGCTGGCACAGTCGATGACACATGCCAATCTTTCACAACCCAATTTTGATATGCACGCTGTCAATATCCCTCGTTATAAAGGATGTCCGAACCAAGCCGGTCGCCGTAGGCTTGTTGAGTAGTAGTATTGAGAACCAACTGCACAAGTGGGAGCGAGCGAAAAGAGGAAGTGGTAACCAGTATTCATTCGACCAGGTACTCCAATATGCTAAACGCTCCATCTAGTTTTTTACATACAGATCAACGTATTCGTCAATGTCCATGTTGTCGAGCTCATTCGCGTTCTGACCTAGTGCAACGAGCTTGTCGACGTGCTCCGACGAGTAGTGAGGTCCAAGATGCCTCTTATATTTGGCCAGAATCTCGGGCTTGGCCTCTTCTCTTCGCAAACGGTGACCGAGCGGCGCTTCCACAACCTCCTCATCGAGCACAGTGCCGTCCTTCAGCTTGACCGTGAGCGCGTTGGAGATGGTGCGCTTCTCCGGGTCATGGTAGTCCTTGGTGAACTGCGGGTCCTCTACACAGGATATGCGCTGGCGGAGGGACTCTACGAGTTGCGAGGTGGCGGCTTCGCTGTCATCGGGGTAGTCGTTGGCTGTGAGGCGGTTGAAGACGAACATGGTAGACACCATATACTGTCACGAAATGTCAATCAGCTGTTGTGAGAGCAGGATAGTGCGCACTTACTTGGACGCAGTGATCACGGTCAGCGAAATTCTCCATGGGCTTGAATTGCTTGTCGATGATGCGAATGCAGGCCTCGTGTGTCCGGTTGACGACGCTCTCGATGTCTTCTGCAGTCTTGCCCATCGCCTTGAGCTTCTTGTTCAGGCGCTCTGCGGCCTCGACAGCGGTTTGGGAGTGGAACTCGGCTGAGAATCCTGTTAATGTACATTCTCAAAGCGATGGGCGTGAAACTTACCAGGGTAAGACACCTTGAAGAGCACGTTCTCCATGACGTAGCTGCCATAGGGTCTCTGGAATTGGAAGGGCTTTCCACCGAAGTTGACATCATAGAAACCCCATGTAGGCGCAGAGAGAACGGTGGGCAGACCCTGCTCACCCCGGAGGACCTTCAAGACGAGGTTGACGGCCTTCTCGCAAGCATCGCCTGCAGCCCACGACTTCCTGGACATGGTGTTGGGGGAGTGTCGGTATGTGCGCATCGACTGACCGTCGACCCACGCCTGCGAGATGGCGTCGCGGGTCTGAGCCTCATTCAAACCCATCATCTTAGACACCACTGCTGTCGAAGCCACCTTGACCAGCACGACGTGGTCAAGACCGACCTTGTTGAATGAGTTCTCCAGAGCCAAGCAGCCCTGGATTTCGTGTGCTCTGATCAAGGCCTCGAGTACGTCCCGGACCTTGAACACCTTGCCATTGCCCAGCTTCTTGCCCCCAGCCTTGTTCGTCCGCGAGATCCAGTCGGCGGTCGCAAGAATGGCGCCCAGGTTGTCTGAGGGGTGACCCCACTCGGCAGCCAGCCAGCAGTCATTGAAGTCGAGCCATCGGATCATGGCACCAATGTTGAATGCACCGAGCACGGGGTCGAGCTGATAGTTGGTACCGGGCACCTTTGTGCCATTGGGAACGGTGGTGCCCTCGACAACGGGGCCGAGAATGTTTCTACATTGCTCGAATTCGAGAGCCTTGAGACCGCAGCCGAGGGTGTCTATGAGAATCCACCGAGCGGTGTCGAACTGTAGAGGATGCTGTCAGTCATTTCCTCATTCACACGTGCCAATTGACCTTACTGCAAGCTCAGAGTCTATCGGCGTGTTGTGAATGTAGCTCGCCATGTCCTTGATCTCCGGGTCAAACTCGCGTTTGCTAGGCACCGGCGGGGCGGCGCTCTTGAGTGACGACATGGTCGAGAAGGGTGCTGCTACAGCTGTGCGTGTGGTAATCGGGGTAGAAGAAGCTGCTCGGAGAGCAATTGGGCGGACTGCTCTGCAGCTGACGCCCGCGCGGTGTCGGAGTGTGCGTGAAGCAGTGCTGCACACGTTGCGACTGAAGGCCGACATCCTCGAATTAGCTTCTGGCGCCTCTGGACAAGCTCAACACAGCTTTAAAGAAAGGAAAGAAGCGTCGTACTGGTGATTCTGGAAGACTTGTGAGGCCCCTGTACAGATTATAGCAGACGCAGAGCTCTGAAGCCGGCCGGGAGTGGGCTGGACAAGCCGCTCACAGCCGAGGTCGCGAAAGCTCTTCCGCGCACTCGACCGCCGCCCTGAACTTCAGCGCCCTCGGACCCTGAGCCGATTTCGGTGCATGTCGCATTATCTAGACGGCATAGAATGCAGGTAGGTAAAGGGTATTTGTATACCGACGCGCAATCGCAGCAACCCTGAGCTCAAGCACAGCAATGTCCATATTGAAGTCCCCTGGATCCAACCCCGCAGAGACCCGTGCACGTGCCGTGCTCGGCACAATCCTCTCTGCCCCTCACTATATCCGTCGAAACGGTCACTTCTTAACACATTTGGTCGAAAGTGGGAATGTATCAAAAGCTCAGGAAATTGTTAATGAATCGAGAGTCTAAGGCACCAAAAGGGGTTGATAGTTGGAACTTCTCAAGCCCAATACTGTCACTGCTCTCTGCCCTGATTCACAAAACCAGAAGATGAATTCGGCAATACACTGCTAGGGAATACGATTTACTTCGTTTGATATCTCTAGGAATATCTCTATGGGTGGGCTCAGCATCCGTAGCATCAGTTTATGTTGGTCTCACCATCTGGCTCCTCTGCGTTTGACCAGATGCGTTATGAAAGCTGGAGCTTGGGTTGATCCAAGCCGGCGTTTCATCATCCACAAGCTATGCAGAACAGGAGTATGTGGGGCGACTTGAGCGTAGGCCATATAAACGAATTGACAAGGGAAGTCAACAGATCGAAGAATGTTCTGCTTTTAGTATGTTCCCTCCAGCAGCTGTATTTGAGGTTAGAGACAAGATCATCCCCTGCATATCTCTCCGGTCTACTTACCAGTCCAGAGCTTGAGTAACTCAATTGAGGACATGTTATGGACCTCTCCTTTCAAAAAGAGACACTGCTCTCCAAATTACCTTCAATCCTTCTAAGACTTCCAATGCTCCGTGCAGCTGTATCCCGCAGACCATTCCCAACACGGCCTCGCTTGCCCTTGACCCAACCAAAAAAAAACTACATACGACAACTGGTATTCGCTGGTTCTCACGAACCCAACTACTCGCCAGTCGCTGCAACGTTTCTGTAGGAAAGATCGGACGGGGTCTCAAGCATTCGTTGCGCGATGGTCGTATGTGATGGTTTCTGTTCGAATTAAAATACATATAGTTGAGTTTCAACACTGACATACAACTACACCATCCTCAACTGACTAGCACTCGAGAACACGACGAAAGAGCAGCATAAATGAGAATTACATGGGCATGCAACATTAATCGGTCGTAGGATGTCTTCGTCATGAGAGAAGAACAAATACTGATACCCGTCACTGACGCAGAGCTCGACCACACCAAAATCACTAGCACTTGCAACCACGACGAGAGGCTTTCATTGAACTAGAAGTACATGCATATGTAACGCAATGTTGGTTGTAGAGAGGACCTCAGTTCACTAAAGCGTGCAAGTGCGGCTGAGGACATACATCTGCGAAGTCAATGAGCTAGAGAACCTCAACCTGACATCACGTTGCAGACTCGATCATTCCGCAAATATAGGGGATGTCACATGGAATCTGCACGGAATTCTACGCGAAGGGATCGCATCTTGAAGTTCTTCTGTGGCGTTGCGCGCAGCGACACGCATCGGAAAACCCCAAGCCTCTCCACGACGGAAACCAAAACCTCTGCACCCACACCTCCCTAACTTCCCTTCCCGCCGATGCGACGGAAAGGACTCTCACAACGGCGCGACGTAGAGTCACACTGTAGAGTAGATGGTAGAAGCCTCCAGAATTAGCCAACCCATCATTCCATCCACGCGCACGCCCTTCCGCGCCCAACGGTTCACATCGGAAAACCCGCCGACGGGGAAAGGCTGGTTTCCGCACCAGCGCCTTACCCAAGCAAGCCAGCGCAGCCGTTAGTAATGCTGCAAATAGATCCGTGATCCAAGGTTGCGCAAACTGTTTTTTCAGCCCTGCGCGCCTTTCCCATCGGAAAACGACGCCTCCATGCATCATTACACCCGCCAAGCGCGAATCTGACAAACCGTCGTTCGTTTGTCATTGTATTGTCGGGCTGTGATTCGCGAGATGCGTTTCAAAGACAATGGATGTCATGCAAGGATGATTGTGCAAGGAGTGCGTGATGGGGCTTATTGGCTGGATTTGACACATGGCAGGGCGCGCTTACAAAAGGGAATTTCTGGTAAGCTGGGGATGGGAGGGCGAGGGTGTCATCGTTGCAAGGTGGTGCAGAGATAATATGGAGCCATTGAGGGCTGCGATGGGTATAAAGGATCAGAGGTCGCTGTTGGGGAGGACATCATCAGCCAGCAAAGCACAGCACAGCAACTCAGCAACTCAGCAACTCAGCAACTCAGCAACTCAGCAACTCAGCAACAATCTGAACATCAATTCAATCGAGTTCGCAATATCAAATTCCAGAGGAGCATACAACAACATCAAGCCGATTTACATATCAACCACTGCTCTCAACACTCCAAAAATAAAGATCTTCCCAACAACAACAATGTCCCCTTCCTTCCAATCTCTCGCAACCCGCGCTAAAGCCCACCACGAGGCTGTCAACGCCGCCTACACTACCTACTACGGCATTCCTCCCTCTCCCACTCCACGACCATCCCTCGAGTCCCAGGACTCCCAAAAGTCAACAGCCAGCCAAACATCAACATCCAGCACGAGCAAAGCCTGGCAATCCGTCAAGAAGGCAGCCAAGGAGCACCACCAGTCCGTCAACGCAGCGGTCGAGACTTACTACGGCGTTGCACCACGCCCGTCTCAACAAGCTTCAGCCGTCAGCTCGCAGCGCTCGAGCATGGAAAGCGTGAGGGGTGAGGAAGAGGTTCAGAAGTTCGTGGTCAGCGAGAAGACGAGCACCTGGTCGAAGGTGAAGCAGGCTGCCAAGGAGCACCATCGCGGCATGAATGCGGCTTACCAGGCTTATTACGGCATTGGTATGAACAACGGCAACAGGAAATAGATCGCGATGCGAGTTTCGAGAAGGGATCGGGAGCGTAATGCGCGGTTAAAAGGTTTTCTGTCTTTGGATTCGAGATACCACTTGTCCTCTTGTTTTGGGTCAGCGAGGAGTTCTTTAGAGGGGCTGCGTTAGAATTCGTTCGGTCGCATATCGCTTGAGTAATACATAATCTACAATCTTGACATATTCCATCTGCTTTCTCAAATGTGAACCTTCAATGCTATAGTGTCTTATACAGGTCCCTGTCCGCGCTCTTTGGACGATGGTATTCTTCGACCAAGTCGCTTTCAGGATGGGTATCTTGAAGACCGCTCTGTTCTTTCCGATGAAAGCCTTCTCAGCGAAGCCTCCTCCCGTCCCCGACCATGGGTATGCTCCTCGACCGGGTAACATCCTAGCGATCTAAGATGGCGCTGTCAAAGTTGCTCTACATTCGAAGTTCATCGTCGTTTCCCTTTCAGAGCATTCGCGCGGCAAAGGATGAGTTGTATTCCGACTCTGACAGCCTGTCCCCCGACTTCCCGTCCACAATTGGTATAAGGCCCTCGTCAAATCCAGGGTCTGACACACTGTCGTTGATAGGAACAGTATTCCGCGCGTTGCCTTTCCATTTCGGTTTCAGTCCACCCGTCGCTCTGCCAACGCCCATCTCTCTCCACTTCTTGGGCGGCTTGACTCCTAGCTCTACTAGATTTGACCATATCGTTTCGCCGCGCTTATCCCACCTTCGTAACCGCTCCTCTTGCTCTTCGTCCGAAGGTCTCCAATTGCTCTTCAATATTCTGCGTATTGCCTCTGGCGAGACTTTGAAGTACTGGGCGAGCACGGGGGTCGTGAATCTCTCGGGCTGTGTCTCGTTGAGGTGCCGGATACCCTCCATTGTGTCGGGTGACAGCTTCTTTCGCGGGTTCCAATGATTCTCACCCAGCTTCTCTTTTAGTGCTTCTTTCTGTATCAGCCAATCCGGCTTCTCCCTTCTTCGCTCGGTGGGTTTGGCTGAGCGAGGTGGGGCGTTTACTTGTTGGGAAGATGCATCTGAATGTTGCAATCGACGGGTGGCAGAGGAAAAGCGAGCCGCTTGCGCAGGCCCAAGATAGGCAGAGGGAGTACGTCCGACATTGGCAAATGAGCGGACGAAGAGACTCAAACTCTTTCTAGAGCACGACGAACAGTTCATGGCGGACGTAGATGGAGTTTGAAAAGGAGAGCGCTCAACACCAGGCTTCTCGAAAACTTTGGGCACGGACCTCCGGATCGACGCCACGCGAGCCCGCCGCGGAATCCCAATCCCGTGCGTCACCAACCGGCGCCACCATTCATTATCCGTCTTGAAAGCAGAGTGCACCTGTGATAACCCGGTGGAGGATGACCACCTGCATGAAAATGTATCGAGCGATGTGGGCCAGGCCTCGGCTTCATATGACGTGAAGATCACCCGTGATAATGTATTCACGCCGCTTCTAGTTCTCTTGCGTGGTTTCCCTGCATACGCTGAAGCCTTCAACCTTTATTTGTGCCACTTCTATCAAGTCAACTTTGTCTCCTATGGCCTGGCCAAACCCCTTTCGGCGGAACACCGAGAATACTTACAGGTACGCTACTGTAGAAGTCAACGTACCTGCCCCAGACAACTTACTGACTACCTACAGCTGCTGGGGCTACGTTTTCGAGTGGACTGACGACCACTTGACGCCAGAACAGACAGAGCCACTTAAACACTCATATGACGTGCTTGGAGAGGAATGTCTTGAAATACTAAACTCGATAACACCCCCACACAAAGGTGCTCTCCCGAGGAGCAACAATCAGCATCTGGAAGAAGTCACAGGAACCGGAAAAGAGAAACAAGAAACGCTACCAGTACCACCAAGAGATCTCTACGTCCTTCTTGAAGAGAATCATGCATCGAACCCAAAGCTCTCCCAACTGTGGGAAGAAGTCAACACAGTTCCGTCCTGGGTGGACTGGGCCCAGATAGAACGTGGACAAGATGTGTTCTACCGTTATGGTGGTCCATGTCTAACCGGACTGACCTATCAATCTCTTCTCGGTGGGATGGGTGCTGCTCGCGTTGTCGAGACACTAGCTAGGACAGGAGGTTTCTCAACCAAAGCCGCCAAGAGGAGATTATACGAAACGACGCAGCATATCTTACAATGTACTCGATCATTAGAGTCAATACAACCAGGAGGTGGCGGTCATGCGTCTTCCGTCCGCGTCCGTCTTCTCCATGCAGCCGTACGCCAACGCATTTTAAAACTAGCAAAGGAGCGACCAAGCTATTTCAACGTCGAAGAATGGGGAGTCCCAGTAAACGATCTTGACCAAATAGGCACTGTCGGCACCTTCTGCGCAACTTTGATATGGATCAGCCTTCCTCGGCAGGGAATTTACCTACGTGAACAAGAGAAAGCGGACTACGTCGCTCTGTGGCGGTATATTGGGTATCTTCTCGGAACACCTACCGATATCTTCGAGACCCCCGCAAAAGCTAAAGCGATGATGGAGTCGCTGTTGTATTACGAGATACATCCTTCTGACATGTCCAAATTACTAGCCAACAACATCATTCGCTCATTGGAAAGGCAGCCACCAACATACGTCTCTCCAGACATGCTTGTCGCTAGCGCCCGCTGGCTCAACGGAAACGACTTGGGGGACAGTCTTGGACTACCTCGCCCCTCCCTATATTATTGGGCCTTGATGTCGGGCCAGTGTTTGTTTTTCATGGCTTTGTGCTACTCGCATCGCGCTATACCCTCGTGGGATAGGAGGAAGGTTGCCAACCTCAAAAGGCTTTTTTGGTCCTTCATTGTTGAATCCAAGACCGGCCTGGAAGGAAGTGAGACCGTCTTCGACTTCAAGTACATTCCGGAGTACGACACAGTCACTGAGATGGGTGCACCCAGCAAGTTGAAGATGAGGAGTTCTGTTGAGATGAGAAACCTGAAGTCACTGGGGATATTTTGTGGCGTGGTAGGCATTGGTGTATGGGCATCGCTGAAGGTGACATTCATGGTTATCAGAAGGATCTGGTGAGGGGTGAGACTTCTTCCATATCTTCCTATATAGTGGCTTACACCATTGCGACCTTTACTTCTTGTAATCTCACCCTTCATTGTGACAATTTTTGTCCGATGATGATCAAACCCTCACCGCCACCACTCATGGTCATCGTCTTGAAATTGATACTCAAACAAGTCACGACGTGCAACCGTTTGACCTATCCTCGTACGGACACTGCTCATTGCTCGAGCACTGACTCTCACAACACCACTCCGTCTCCCATTAGACCGCTTCAGGCTGATCTATTCTTATCCTTCTTTAGCGTTTGTTACCTCCTCACACTTACCATTCACATATCCTATCACCTCAATGACCTCACCACACCCAACCCCAGATCTCCACACTCTCCTACTCTTCTCCTCCCACGGCGGCGTGTGCGGCTGTCCCTCATTCTGGGGTCTAGCATCGAACCCCGACACACCGCCCTCCACCCCCACAACAGCAACACTCCTCCCCTCTCCCTCATCAACAGCTACCACAGTCCAGGCTTCTCCGCCACGCGTTGCATGGCACTCACCCGCCGCATCGTCATCATCCGCACGATCATCTCACAGAATCGAAAACGGTAGACCAACCATGCCAATTCCGTACACATTCCCTACACCCCCAGGTCCACCAAAAGAGACATGCTTCTTCTGGTATCACGGCGTCTGCAAACGTGACAAAGCCTGTCCGTTTGAGCACAAGGCGCATATCACGTGGCCGATCACGGTGCCGCGGGGGTATGTGCATTGGGAGGTTTGTCAATTGCCGTTGTGTCCGCTGCGGGATGGGCTTGAGGAGATTGAGAGAAGGATCTGTGGGGTGAAGAAGGATGAGGGAGGGCGAGTGAAGGAGAAGGTGAAGAAGGTAAAGGAGGGAGATGAGGGGAAAGGTGATGCGGCGAAGGCTGCAAGTGTGGCTGCAGGAGTGCTGCTTGATGACCGTCAGACTGCTATCGCTATGCTCGATGTGAATGGAGCTGGGGATGAAGCAGTCGAGCATGGTCTGGATATGATCACACTCGTTCCGACTCCAGTCTCCAACACCGCCGAATCATCGGCCTCGGTCACAGAGGACAGCATAACGCAGATCAGTCACTCGGGTACGGACCTCCGCAAACATCGTCGTCAGAAGTCCGATAATCCTCATTCCCATGCTCAGTCTCCACCCCTTCCCTCAATCCCCCAACCATCACTCTCCTCCACCTCAACCCCACCAGCAGCCTTATTCAACCCTCCGCTCGGACCAAGATCCCACAACGCCAGTCCACTCTGCTTCTACTGGTACCACCAAGGCTACTGCACCCGCTTCCTCCAACGAAAGTGCAGCTACACGCATAACGCTCGCTCAAGCATTACCCAAGTCAGCAGACCCAGGTACCACGTCTTCAAGACCCACAACCCTGAGTGCGACCTACCGCTATGTCCCGTGCGGCTAAAGCGAGTCGAGGATGCGAAGATTCGTGAAAAGACCAGCGCAAGGACGGAGCAGCAAGAAAGGACTCGTATGAAGAGGGAGCGGGAAGAAGCTGCAGCTGCGATTAGCAGGATTCTGCATGCTCCGCTTGAGAAGACGAAGAAGATTCGGCATAATGAGAAGGACAAGCGTTTGGCGGAGAAGAATGGCGAGACCTTTGTGCCGCAGAAGATGACCCGCGATGCAGCCCGCAGAGCGGGGCATGCGAGGGCGAAGAGAAAGGCGTTAGCAAGAGAGGCTTTGGAGACTGGAAAGACTGTGAAGCCAGTTCCGCGGACGCTGGAGTATGGCCCGCCGACTTGATGAGCAACGTGGAATTCGTATGATGGGGATATGGAGTGTTCTTTTCGGACGACCTGGCCGTGTGGGTGTAGTGGAAATTCAGTGGTTGGCAGTGTGTTCTAGCGGGATTTGATCAGTGCAGCACAAGAAGCTGCTTGGACAGATACCAAACAAATCATAACCCTCGAATTTGATGGTGTGGGCATAGCGCTCAGCATTGTCCGGGTATTTCCCTCTCTTTACATATTATATCATGAAGCCTGGTAATGGAGTATAGATTAGTAGACAGGTGTGTAAATGCAAGGAATTTAACAGTATGTTATAAGTACTATTCATGATGGGTATTGCAATGCTATCGTAACCGAAAAAGTATCGTTTCACCAAACGTAGGGCTGGACGTGAGATTAGTGGAAGATCTGTAAGGGAGTAGACCACACTGACTTTGTTCTCATATGTCCAGAAAGTCCCGCTGTGTTGTAAGCCTTTACTTTGAATGACAGCCAACATCTTCAATACTGATTCCTCGGGGGTGATGATACCTTGCACGTCCCAGGTTACGTTGATATTGGCCATGTCCCTGATATCGTCAGCATGGTCTCGGTTGAGCACCAAGATATACGAACGTCTGCACTTCGCCGGGATGCATCGCCAGAATGATGGTGTCGTCATCTTTTCTCTTCAATTCGGCGGCGAGATGTCGAATAGCCATGTTCAAGGCGGCTTTGGACGCGGCATAGGCAGCGAAGCCATCTTCCATCTCTCGAAAATTACCTTGGGACCCCGAGTCACTCGACATGAAGGCGATAGTGCCGATTGGAATGTTCGTCTGAAGAAGCTTTTGCGCTGTAATGATTGGTCCAATGGTATTGGTGTGAAGGTGGAAAGCAAACTCGTCGAATGATCTGTAGAGCCATTAGCGTTCCCAGGGTGTGTTAATTTACGTTCATCGGGGGTGGTCCAGCAAGGAAAGGATAGGCGACCACGTACAGCTCAGTTGCCCTCTGTAATGATTAGTGCAGCCCCCACGGCAAGGTACAAGTGGCTTACGTTGGGGTATCTCAATACTCCTGCATTGATGACTACATAGTCGATTTTTAAATTTGGCACAGCTGCAAGCTGGGCTACGAATTTCTATGCTGGGTTAGTCGCGAGCCAAGCATTGATGGACATGAGTAAGGCAGAACATACGATGATGCTGTCTTCCGAGAGGATATCAACGAGGAACATCTGGCAGCGACCGTGGTCGCTTCCGGCCTGGCCCCATAGGCCCGATGCATGCGATGCCCATGGCTCCCGGACCGTTGCGATTATTCGTTCTCCCCTCGCCAGTAGTTGACGCACAAATTCGAGCCCTATGCCTCTACTCGCTCCAACAATGAGCCAAGTGGTAAAATCTGCTTGAGGCGTCAAACTGGCCAGCCAAGACTTTAGGAACCACTGGTTGTTACCAGCGGAAAGCTGCTCACCTTCATCGGCATACAGTACATTAGGTATCTGGGAGCACTGGATTAGCACCCGCGGCAGGCTTCCTCACCTTTAGTCGGCGTACCTGGTTCATCGTACTGTGGCGGGGCCGGCTGCAGAAGGTGATGGCAGTCCGAGTGCCGGCGACTAGGTACTTTAACAGACGCCTGCGATGCTGCACCGATAGGTAGGTACGCTCTTAGTAGCTTGGATCGAGGCGATGGGCGGTCAGCAGCCTGTTGTGTTCAAGATCACGGGTTCGCATGCAGTACCATGAAGCTTGGAAGCGACGGAAGGCAATCCGCATACAGGCTGACGACAGGGCGGCCTGCAGCTCTCTGTAGAATGACAAGTCACTAGGTCACGCAGTGCCGAAGCCTGAAGTGTGCGAGTAGAGCTCCGCACTTAGCCTGCGGGCTGATGAATAAGACGAGACATGGTTGCTTTTGGCGTTGACGATGACGGACTGCGCTCTAGGCGGAGCTACAGCACAAGCAGAAGGTAAAGCAACGTCAAAAGCTCATGATTTTTGCTGTCGAGCGCATGATGCAACAGTGCTCGGAGGCGCTCGGGGAAAACCGGGAAAACCGGGCGCTGTAGTAACTGTAGGAATGTGATTGGCGGAGACGCGGTCGCCAGCGCCACGAAAGTGTGGCTGTTGGGTGACATAATCATGCGCTTGCGCCGGAATGACGGTTCTGCAGCGTCTTTTTTCTTTCTCCCCTTCTCCCTCCGTCCATCACTCAATCACAGTCTCTCCAATTCGCATCACCAACAGCCCATTCATACCTTTTCTCCGTCCACTTCACGACAACCCCCTCTTCTATCAAAATGGGTTTCGAAAAGGGTATGTTTACTTGCAGCCCCAACGTCATACACCATCCACCGGATCGCCACACTGTCTCTCTTCGCATTGAGCTCCTTTAGTCGAGCAAACCTTGTCTGAAGCTGCGCACGAGTCAGCCTCTGTCGATGGGCTCCTGTCTGCGGGCGCCGGGGGCTGCTGTGGCACAGATGGCAGTTTGCGATTAGGAGAGACAAGGGCGGCGCATTCTGTGGCTGGCTTGATGACTCCAACATTATTCCATCAGTATGAGCCAGTCTAACATATCCCCAGGTGACGCTAAGAAGGGTGCCAACCTTTTCAAGGTACGCGACCATCCATTTCTACCGACATCTCAAGCCCCGGCCTGCTTCACCTTCAGCGACTGACGGATAACAGACACGATGCGCTCAGTGCCACACCCTGAAGGCCGGCGAGGGCAACAAGATTGGCCCTGAGCTCCACGGTCTTTTCGGCCGAAAGACTGGACAAGTCGAGGGCTTCTCATACACCGACGCCAACAAGTCAAAGGGTTTGACATGGGAGGAGAACACCCTAGTATGGAAATCCCACCATCAATCTATTTGCCCAGTCCATGGCTAACCACCACAAGTTCGAGTACCTTGAGAACCCTAAGAAGTACATTCCCGGCACGAAGATGGCCTTTGGTGGTCTCAAGAAGCCCAAGGACCGAAACGACCTGATCACTTTCCTCAAGGAGGAGACCAAATAAGCGCTTCACAGTCACCTGGACCTTATTGCTTGCATATCCTCCCACATCAACTCCCTTAATTTCGACACCTGTTCAAAAGCGCTTCCCCCGACTCTTGTACCATCAGACAGGCATGATAGACGTACGATAGGCGGCCATGCGCGTTCTCTGCATGTCTTCTTCCCGTGTAAAAATATCTTTTGTTTAGTTTACAAGACTTTCGATTTGTTGGTGCAGCATGGGGACCGGTCTAGGACTTTAGCGGCACGGTCGAAATACCATTCCTCTCTTCATATATTGACGCAACAATTTACAACAGTGTTCATGTGTACAGCAAAGTTTTTGATGTGATGACGTGTCCACAATCCTGATGCGAGAGCTACTCGATTGCAGACTTGGTTGAACTGGATCGACGCGCGACGAACCTAGGTCAGAGCGGCAGTTTCTTTTCAGAGCGAGATAACAACCAACGAGTCGTCATTGCGCAGCAACCTTGGAACACGAACATCCATTTCACTCGTGTTGTTATCTAGAGACTTTTGTACCGAACAGATCGTAGCATCTATACTCGTCTGAAAATGTCGAGACAGACAATACTTTCATCCAATCATGGCCTAGCTGAACACGTCCCACTCACGCGAGCACACGCCTCGGGTGTGTGGAAGTGCCAGGCACACGCTCCGTCGGCTCCCGAGGTGGAACGCGACCACGGCACCACGGGTACCAGGAACAATGGTGAGCTTGCCGAGGATTTGCAGGCCCGCTGCATGTGGCTGGAGCTCTTGCGAGCTTCCCCCATGGTTTACTTGCAAAGACTCTTCGGGCCCTGTGTGACACTTGAGAGCTTGTAAACGCGGCGGGCTTCCTTACTAAAAGCAGTCGCGCCACGGTGCGGTATTTCTCGGGCCTAGAGCCAGTCAGTCGTTTTTTGCAGTCCACGGGTTCACGTGAAAGAGTCCATAGTCTCCAAGGACTGGCGCGGGAGCGAGAGGCTGAAAAAGTGTGGGGAATCCGCCGGCTATGTCTGATCACTCAGTCACGGCGACAAGTCCAAGCATCCCGCGTCCCAATTGTCTCGTGCACCGTCAGCTGTTACTTGACTGCCAATCTCTGCGTGTCCGCTATTGTTCTAATCTTCTCTTTAGCCATCCCAAACTGCTCGCGACGCTGTTGTATTGTGCGCATTTTGTTGCATACCTCGGTCAAGCCTCCATTTCCCTAGCGTCATAGCGGGGGGAATCCATTCGGAGAGCTCCCCAGCATTCGAGTCACCACGCAACCTCACCTTGGCGTTGTCGCTGCGAGAGAGGCCGGCGCGGCCTTGAACAATTGCCCGTCATGTCGTGGAAACGGTCAGAAAAGCTGATGGAGACTATCAAGGTATGTTACTGTGTGACCATGCTGTTCGAGAGCTAACGCCGCGGTAGCACTATAGCAAGTTTCCTGCAACCGGTGTGTATCCTCGAGTACTACTTGAGCCGTACAGTCTAATGAGTCTCAAGGTGTGTCTTTACGGCAAATGGTTCAGTTTGGAGAGAAGCCTTCGACAGGAACTCTCTTCCGCGCGTCACAATTCCTCTCCGAAGAGCTACCCATTCGCTTAGCACATCGCGTGCAGGAGCTCCAAGACCTCCCCGATGGCCTCAATGAGATGCCATCTATTGCCAGAGTGCGGGATTGGTACGCACAGTCATTCGAAGTAGGTCGTGTTGCGCTTCCCTCCGGACCAGGTGACTCACACGTTCAAAGGACCTCGTCAACCTCCCTCGACCGAACCTTTCTTCCGACATAAAGGAACGATTGCTACGACCTGCGAAGCAGAATGGCAAGGATTCGCAAATCATAAGCAAAGCGACGCAAAACCCGAGTATCCAACGAGGCCAATACAGATCAGCGCCAGCCTCGAATGGCAACGGGAACGGCAATGGCAACGGAAGAGAGAGCAAAGGATCAACTTCGAGTAGGAGATACTATGCTGCTGCAGACGACGGGCAGGACTGGCCGCCGGAGCTGGGTGCATACAACACAAAATTCGCCGAGTCCTTAGACAAGATCAAGAGGCGGCACGACAGCGTCGTCACAACCGTAGCTCAGGGCATTCTCGAATGGAAGCGGAAAAAGCAGCGCATGCAAATTGACCACAACATCCAGGCCTTTCTCGACCGCTTCTACATGTCGCGCATAGGCATTCGTATGCTTATTGGGCAGCACATTGCGCTTACCGATCAACGGCAACGGTCCGACCCGAACTACGTTGGTATTATATGCACAAAGACAAATGTGCAAGAACTGGCACAAGAAGCCATAGAAAACGCCCGCTTCGTGTGCGAGGACCACTACGGCCTGTTCGATGCCCCGAAAGTGCAGCTAGTCTGCAACCCCGACATCAGCTTCATGTATGTTCCCGGCCATTTATCGCACATGCTGTTCGAGACCCTCAAGAACTCGCTTCGCGCCGTTGTTGAAAGACACGGACAAGACAAAGAAGATTTCCCTGTGACCAAAGTCATTGTAGCAGAAGGGAAAGAAGACATCACAATCAAAATATCCGACGAAGGAGGTGGAATACCCAGATCGTCGATTCCCCTCGTATGGACATATATGTATACCACGGTGGACCAAACGCCCAGCCTGGATCCTGACTTCAATAAGAGCGACTTTAAGGCACCCATGGCGGGTTTCGGATACGGGCTGCCCATATCCAGACTGTACGCTAGATATTTTGGTGGCGATCTCAAGCTAATTAGCATGGAAGGGTAAGCTACACTGCATTCCCTCTTCTCCCAACTCCCCGCAATGATACCATTATGCTAGAGACATATTCTGACCTATACAGCTACGGAACCGACGTATATCTGCATCTCAACCGACTCAGCTCGTCGTCGGAACCTTTACAATAGCAATCACCAGTCATGAGGGACGAGTGGACGTCTGGCGAGGTCATTCGCTCCCAAGGATTGACGGCACGTGGTAATTCTTCGCTTTTGGCAACCAAGGCAATGCGGTTAAAACTCAGTGGAAAGATCAGCAGAGAAGTCAGTGAACGACGGCAAGTGGGCGATGCCGAAGAGATTTTTGCAGACAGAAATGCACCGGGGCAGCCCTGGTGGCGGAAAGTCGGTATGGAAGAGGGTATGTAAGGTGTCATCGTACCGTAAGGGTTGTTGGGGCGCAGAGTGATGTTGTTTGGTTGGAGGCCGAGTTGAAGAAGTCTTTCTTGTATCTATTGCAGGGCTGCGGCACTGAGAAGGAATCCTTGACCAGCGGACTGGCGATTTGACTGGATATATGTGTATAACGTCGCATTTGGTGGGCTTTTCGCTTCAGAAAAGGAGGGGTCAATGGGTGGGTTGGCTTGGTAAAGCAATAGCATATCGTTGGTACTCCAATATAGTTCACACATAAAGTTCACATCTTGACTTGTATTATAATCTGATGCCGAAATCGTTGCCGTGTGAGTTCGTGTCCCGGGGTATAATGCTATGTTCCATGCCATCCAGATTATATGAGAGACCGAGCGCCATATACCGTCCTCGAATCCATCCTCGAGTCCACCCTCCAGCACATTTCGTAGACCACACCCGAATACCTCAATCCATCCTCGTCCACGCATCTGACCCCGAACAACCTCCTCCCAGGCTCTTCTCCTAGCCCCACCCACATCACCTCAAACTCTCTTCCTACCCCTCTCCCTCTCCCTCTCCTTCCCCCTCCCACCCCTCGCCGGACTCGCCACGCCCTCACCCTCCCTCCTCACACGCTCCTCAACCGGCACATCCCACTCCTCCCTCCACAGCCTCTCCCCCTCATCCGACAGCCCCAGCAGCACATTCTGGTAGTGCGTGCGCGTCTGCGCGATACTCTCGTTCCGAGCACCCGAGTACCAGATCAGCAGCTCGACGCTGTCGAGGATGTTGGCGGCGTTGTGCCGGCGCTGGCGCGATTCGTAGGATTCGTTGGACAGGGTGGCGGAGGGCGAGAGTGAGGTGAAGGGTTTGGCGCGTGCTTGCAGCGATTGCTGGGTCGAGGTGAAGGAGGGGAGGGGCCGCTTTGTGGTGGAGATCGAGGGAGAGGGACGGGGTGGTGTGCACGTTGTGCTTGTTGGGTCTATTGCGGAGGGGGTGGTGGTAGGCGGCGGGGGGGATGGGTTGGAGGGCGCGGGGTTGAGGATTGTAGAGAAGTAGGGGTTGGGTTGTGGTGGCATGTTTGTGGTTGTTCAGAGGAGAGGTGATGAGATGGTGAGTTGAGGAATGGGTTTGGAGAAGTTTGAATCTGGAAGGATGATTGATGATGGTTTGGTGGGGGAGCACGCGGGGATGAGGAAGGTCGGGCCGGGAGCAAGGGTATCTCCGTACTATGTAGACATCCACGTTGTGATATTGGAATTTGCTTTCGAAGACCGTTATATGTTCTTTGTTATGGATCTAGAATGAGACACTATGCGCTGATAGCTATAGAAAGCAATGATATTACCTAGGTGCTCCAGGATTGGATGGCTGATAGCTGAGCTCCTGTGTTCCATAATCTACTTGACAGGACCATCTTTTCCACTAGTGTGCTTCTCAGATCAGACTACAGAACAGAAATGATTCCTAGGTTGCACACGCAAGCACTTCACCGAGTGCCTGTTCGTGCTCGGTTCAATGTTGGGTAACAGAAGCCTCGTGCAGTAGAGCTTGGCCCCCGGTTCGGTGCGCTAAGCCCCTTGCGGTGTCTATCGTGCGTCGCGCATCACAAGCCTCGTTCGTCAGCGCGACTCCAGCGGTGCTCCGTCTTCGCTTCGATTCTCTCGTGCCGCTGTGTTGGAATGTTCCCTCGCTACAATGCTAATTCATAAAGCTGCGACAGCCCCGGCCCGTCCATGAGCTGCCGACCCGCTCCCTGCGGCCATCGCCCGCGCCCCGTCACGCCCCTACCATGTCCTCGAACATTCGGGTCTTCGTGCAATGGAAGGACTCCACCGTGTTTGCCGGCGAAGACATCGAATGCACGATAACATTCAAGAACGTGGCCCTCCCCCCAGGACGAGACAAGTCTCCCTCGCCGAGACAGAATGGATTCGGGCCGGGCGCGGAACGCCATCGCAAACTCCCCCCGGCGCAATCGTCGACTACCAAACCCTCGATCTCTAGGAACTCCTCTTTTGGCTCTCAGATACCGCCACCACACCTCCGCGGGCATAGGCCGGCGCTGTCGCTTCACACTCCTTCCACCGCCGGAGAGAGACGCTCGCCAGTGATACCCAGCGGTTTCAACAATGGGACCGTAGCATCTGGCCACAAGCATGGAAGGTCCCTATCAATATTCTCTGTGGGAACGGATGCAGCAACCGAAGTCAGTCATGAACGGCCTGCTCCGCCCCGGCGGCCAGCGCGAGGTCACGGGAGGTCGGCCAGTCTGCAGGTGGTCCCTGGAAGACCAAATCAGTTTTCGGGTACAGTCACTACGATACTGAGACACTGACTTGGCTGACTATATGCAGTATCGTCGCCTGGCCATCGATCCGCGACTCATCATTCTCCCCTCTCAGGGGGTACCTCTTCACCTCCCGTAATACATGAGCCGTTGAAGGAGTTTCCTCTTCCTTCCCGCCCGGGTAGAAGAACGTCTGGTGTCACTACCGCCCCCAATACTCCTGCGCTATCATCTGGTACAAGGAAAGCCTCAGGCTCCTTTTCCCAAAACTTTAGATTTCCCGCCGCGTCCCCTCGGAAGAACTCCTCTCCCGAAGCCAGCAATGTGGATATCACAAATAGTCCACAAGCAAGGACACCGCAGCTACGGGGAAGCTCTCCAAGACCTCCAGAGGAACCTCCACCGAACGCACACACCGAGGCTCTGTCACCAGTAGCACGCATTCTGTCCGGGTCCAGTATGAACGGTACCCCTAGAAGCAGTGGAGAGTTCTATTCACAGAGCAATAACTCGAACGAAACGATGACATCTGACTACTTCGCGCAGCCGAGTGCGCGGTTGCTCCCTCGACCCATGCACCAACGACGGGGCTCGCACCTAGCGCCACCGAACCCACAAAGACGGCCAGAAACGTTGATGATGGGATATGCACAGATAATGGGATCATTCACACTGGACGGGTCACTGATCAACCAAGCTCCCTTCGAGGAAGTCAAAAGGAAAGGTGTCGTGGGTGGCCAGGGCGGTGGCGGCGTGGTGGGCGTGGAGAGAACGAAGAGAGACAGCGGTCTTTTCGGTGCTTTGGGGTGGGGAAACATTGGCGAGTCACTGGGTGGCCTTCTAGGCCCATCCGAACCTTCTAGTATCCGCGAAATGAGGGGCATCGCGAGTTCCAAGACGGTGCCGCTCATCACCACGCCGCAATCTATCCTCTTCGTGGACCTCAGATTGGCCCCTGGAGAGAGTAGAAGTTACACGTACAGCTTCACCTTACCAAGGGGCTTACCTCCGACGCACAAAGGCCGATCTATGAAGGTTTCTTATCATCTTACGATCGGCACTCAACGGCCAGGGTCAGCAAAGGATCAGCAAGTCAAACAAGTCGATGTCCCGTTCAGGGTGTTTGGCAGCGTGACCAGTGAGTGGCATCACATCTCGGTTCTAGCTGTTTTTTTATACTGACCCATACCCTAGGCCGAGGAGAAATACTAGGTCATGACTTGATGTCCCCGTACATTATCCTTCGAGACCAAGCTCGAACATCAAGTGTGGATACGGATGTTTCCAATGGTTCTCCAGCCAAGAAGAAACCGAATGGACAGAAACCAAATGACCCTTCTTTTGACGATTTCCTCGAGTATGTCGACAACCTTCTCGATAGACCTAGGCAAAATTCCAGTATGGGCCTGCTCTCTCCTACCGACACCATACCAGGACGTTCTTCCTTTGCCGAAGAACCCCAGACGATGAAAGAAGCTATCGATTTTGCCATTCTTCGCAGCAACCTCACGGGCGCAGCTAATCAGTCCGCGAACCGGTTCGAGATTGCTCGCAGCGGTCGACGCGTCGCCGTCATCATGCTGGGCCGACCTGCCTACAGATTGGGTGAAACCATATCTGCCGTTGTCGACTTCACGAATGCAGACATACCATGTTATTCCATCCACGTTTCTCTCGAGACCTCGGAAAAAGTCGATCCTGCCATCGCACTACGATCTAACGCGTCGATATACCGCGTCACGCGCAAAGTGCACGCCTCATTTTCTGAAAATGCGCTTTTTGCGCAGCGACTCTCATTCTCGCCGACTATCCCACCCAACAGCACGCCAGAGTTCATCACAAGCGGAGTCAACCTTGAGTGGAGAGTTCGGATAGAGTTCATTACGCCAAGACTGACACACGAGGATGGCGAGGAAGCATATTGGGATGATTTGGTCGAGGAGGTATCCAGCGATGACAGAGGCGTGATATTAGCAGCCGCAGAGAGGTTGCCGGCTGAAAGCTTCGAGGTACAAGTCCCAGTAAGAGTGTATGGGGCCGTGAGCGGTGCTTCCGAAAGTTCGGATGACGAAGGGCTACTTGTGTGATCGCATGGTGCTACTCGTGTGGTCGCATGGTGCTACTCGTGCGATCGCATGGTGCTACTTGTATATGATGGGCGTCTGACGCACCCGTTGCTGAACAAATACTTCTTTTTCTGTGTAGAAATTCATGGTTGGGACTGTGCTGACAATTCTGTTGTTTAAATTGCGGAGACTTTGGATATGCATCGTTGAAGCCCTAGATTGTGCATACGATTGATAACACTATCGCCAGGAAAATTAGAGGTGTCAGTGTTCTCGTTGCAAGCAAAGGCGTCTACGATGTAGCGTAGTAGCGTGCTGCCGTCCGAAGAATCCGTCCGTCATACCATTGTTAGGTCTTCTCCAAATCCAGAAGATCAAGCGGGTAGGTTGACCCAGCGGGCTGCAATATGACACGTCGGCTCCCATCTCAGCTGCACTGTAGGTGGAAGAACGGGGAACGTCTTCATTGTGAGTGTATCAATATCAGTCCGTCGTCTCACCTATGCATATTCCACGAACCCGTATATAAGCAATACCGTATCACGCTGCATACCTCCTATCTATCTAAACGCTTTTCGATGTATATACCAAATGAAAGTGGGATGTTTGCTGATGAGGAGTCGAACTGAGTGAGTTGTTGGAAGTTATGGAGTGTATATGGGGGAAAGACGTGGGTCTTCATGGCAGCTTGTTCAATGTTGGCGATACCTTTCTATGCATATAATGAGCGGATTCATAGCAATGTTGAGATTTACCACTGCGGTCTCTGGATGCGGTGACATTCATGCATGCTTCCAAGGTGAGGAGGGTTTGAGAGGCTATTCCGCTATGGGATGAGCTCGGGCACAATTACCTACCTTCGTATTGAAGGCTTGGCCAGCTGAACAACTAACTACCTAACGTCGCTCTCTAAAAACTTTTCTAATGACCATATCCTGAGCCGAACCATGTCTATGCCATTTTCACTTGGTTTTCCTAAGGGGATCATGGTTTCGAAGGTTCAAAGGGCGTACGGTGTTTCCACTAGGGCCGATGGTAGGATGCTTACACCACAGGGAGATCGAAGGTGAACAGCCCATCGCTGGGCTTTGTAAAGCCTTCTGCGGCACTCCGTAACGGCACAGGCCTCGTCTAGGCAAGTCAAATCGGTTCGATTGAGCACGCACACCGTCAGATCAAGGACGCACGAGTATCGCATGGCGTCAAGAGAACGGCACACTCGCTAAATTTTGATTTCAACCTCACAGCTGTCAACAACAGATTTAAAAGTCCACAGTAATCGGAACTAAACGCACAGATAAACAGTCGTATGGTGAAACTGCGCGTTGGTGCTTCAGGAAGAGCTTCCATGGAATGCACGCTGACCATACAATCGTTGTGGCCATCCGATGGTCGAATCCAATGCTCAGGCCTACTTGCTGCTGGCAGCGCCACTTAGCTTTCCAGGTCCCATCGTCTGCCAGAATTCTGGGTCCAAGCTAGACCCTGAAAGATGGGACCGGTAACGTAAAACTTACCGAGAGGCTTTAGTCAAAATGGGCACCGCAGCTCGATAAGACTACCACGGCACGACTGCCCACTCACAGGCTACGAGATCGGTGAGTTGTCATTCGAAATCGGATCTTCCTGCATGCATTCACTATCCGATGGCCAGTTATCTTACCAGGGCCTCAGGCTCGCCGATAGCCAAGGCCTCCGTGATAAATCCGGCAATAGCCCGTTTCCTTCAGCTTGTCATGCGTTCTGTCATCAGTCGGGTCTATCATTGTTTTCTGGCTCCAGTATCAATGGCTGCACATGCTGAACATGGTTTGCCCAATTCATGACCCCGGTCTTCGGGCGTTGACGCCATTTTCCGCTTGCGATATATACCATCTCCAAGCCCGGCATAAAACGCACAACTGATACCGTTTCCACGTCTGCCATTGCTTCGTCACAACGATGGACAGTCAAGCAAGCAGCCGTCCAAGTACCTCACGCTCCTGGATACCCTCACTTTTCAAGAAATCCAGCAAGTCCAAAGGTTCCCCAAGTGAACGGTCACCTCTACTTCCTCCTTCGGACGATGCCTTCGATGCTGGCGACTCATACGAGCTCGAAGATGGAAATGAGACCAACTTCCAGCTGATCCTCCGCGAGTTCTGGGTCTTACTCAAGGGCTCTGTTCCAGTCATTCTCGCCTATACATTACAGAACTCTCTCCAGACCGTCTCTGTTCTGATCGTCGGACGCCTCTCTCCCGAAGCACTTGCTACTGCCGCCTTTTCGTACATGTTCGCAATGGCAACTGCATGGCTGATTGCTCTAGGTGGTACAACGGCAATTGATACCCTAGCATCTGCAAGTTTCACCGGCAGTAAGAATCGGCATGACCTCGGAATCATTCTCCAGCGCTCATTCATCGTTCTCACGGCTTTCTACGTTCCAATTGCGATACTCTGGATCTTCTCGGAACCACTGTTCAGAGCTCTTGGACAGGAAGAGTACATCGCTCGAGATTCCGCAAAGTTTCTCAGTGTTCTGGTACCAGGGGGCCTTGGCTATATCTATTTTGAGGCACTGAAAAAGTATCTCCAGGCGCAGGGTATGACTGTCTGGTTCTTTACATTCACAAGATGCTAATGGTCATGCAGAAATTATGAGACCTGGCACTTACGTACTTTTGATTACCTCTCCGCTCAGTGCAGGGTTGAACTTCTTGTTTGTCTACACTTTCAAGCTTGGCCTTCTCGGTGCACCTATCGCGACCGGCATTGCATACTGGGTTTCGTTCCTCCTCTTGCTCGCATACGCCCGATTTGTCAATGGCTCGGACTGTTGGGGCGGGTGGACCCGCAAAAGCCTCCAGAACCTGTGGATGTTCGCTCGCCTAGCGCTCCTCGGTGTCATACACGTGGGGACTGAGTGGTGGGCATTCGAGATTGTCGCGCTCGCAGCTGGGAAATTGGGAACCATTCCGCTTGCTGCCCAAAGTGTAATCATGACAACCGACCAAGTTATGAACACAATCCCATTTGGTGTAGGTGTTGCTACGAGCTCCCGTGTTGGCAATTTGCTCGGAGCTCGCAATGCCAAGGGTGCTGCCAGAGCAGCCAACACAGCAGCTGTCCTGAGCATGATCCTGGGTGCAATCGTCCTCGCCATTCTCATGGGTGTCAAGGACGTCTACGCCAAGATTTTCAATGACGATATCAGGGTTATACAGTTGACTGCAGAAGTCATGCCATATGTTGCTCTGTTCCAGATCGCAGATGGTCTCAACGGAAGCTGCGGCGGCGCGCTCAGAGGCATGGGTCGACAGCACATCGGTGCTACGGTCAACCTGGTGGCATACTATTGCGGCGCCTTGCCCTTTGGAATCTATTTAGCATTCCATGGGTGGGGTCTGGCGGGACTTTGGGTCGGACAGTGCATCGCCCTCTACATTGTAGGTTTCGGTGAGTGGGCCATTGTAGCATGGAGCAATTGGGATTACCAGGTGAAGAAGGCATTTGAGAGGATGGATTCAGACGACAGGGTAGAAAGGGGAGAGTAGAAGGTTGCTCGGGGTGCTTTCGTTGAAGATGGCCAAAGTGTTGCTCGAATAATTAGACTGATGATTCACGAAATGATCAAAGATTTTTCTCAGAAAGAAAGATGCCAGGCACCGTTGGAGGCAGAGGACTTCGGATGCATCCGACGCAAAGTATTACTCATTTTCGGTTTAGCGAGCTTTTGTCTAGGCCCGAACCCCAGCTCACCGAATTTTGATGTCGTTCACGTCTTCAGACGCGGGAGCATGCATCTTCCCCACGCCCCAATTGAGACGACATATGTCACCTCTTGCATCAGTATGCTGCAAGGCGGCAGAATCGTCCATTTTGCTAAATCAAACCTTATCATTGAGCCCGTCTTGCCACCTCATCACGACCTCGATCCTTGATCCTAACGACATCAGCAGCAGCAGCAACTACCGGCCTTGCGCTTCATCTGACCACGTTCCCATGTCAACTCCCGGATAGATAGCAGATTTTGCTGTACGCTGCGTCTTGACACACCGTGTTACGCATGTCACCATGCGTTGGCGATACGTAAGAGCTGCAGCGGAAAGAGCGGCGTGCATAAGTTTTCAGAAGCTCGATACTCCGCCATGGCTCGTGTATAGATAAGCAGTATCTAGCAGGGAAGTCATCTGGAGTGAATGTCGCGTTTACGAAATCGTCCAGGCATTTTGTCATTGGCCGACGCCGTTGACCATCGCTCCATTATCGGGAACAGCGGGGCCAGCTAGGCCAACTACTCCACAATCTGGACTGGTCCCGTCTCTCCGTTCCGAGGATGAGGCATTGGCAAATCACAGCAAAGTTCTGCCGCAGCTGAAGAGGCTAGGCATGAGCATGCCATTGACGGCACGTAATTGACGTGACCTGCATGAGCTTGAGAGCTCAGAGCTGTTTACCTAACAGGTACCGGCTGCCGGTCAAAAAGAAGTACCTGGACAGATACTGAGGGGTCATAAGCCAGGACTGTTTCCCGCAACTTTTACCTCCTCCAAAACCTTTCCCCTCCATCTCATCTCATTCCTACAATCATGAAGCTCTCCACCACAATTCTGAGCTTTGTTGCAGCTGTGGCTGCTCATGGCGACCACGGTCGTGATCAGACCCCAATCGAGGGGCCCCTCGACAGCTTGTGGTATAATACCATACCTGGAGATGGTGGAACACAGGTGCGTACCCGCAATTCTAGCAATAAGCTTGGAACGTCATGCTGAACCCATCTAGGCCGATTCCGTCTTCAGTGGGATCTCGACCTTTGGACGCATCAAATACCACCCTTGCTTGTCAAGCCACGATGTCAAATATGACATTGCCTTCATTGGTATGCTTGAGATAGTCCTGCATGCTGCACCCATTTGTAACAAGGCCATAGGCGCACCATTCGACACTGGAACCTCCTACCGTCCTGGAGCCCGCTTTGGCCCGAGTGGCATCAGACAAGGTTCTCGCCGCCTCAATCTCTAGTATGTTTCCACTGAGCGATCACAAGCTTACCTTTTGCTCCCTGTGGGCACAAAGGCTCACGAAGGGTTGGATTTAGTGGCGGCTACAACGTTCCCTTGGACGCGAACCCGTTCAACTCCTGGGCCAAGGTTTTGGACTGCGGAGATATCCCCGTAACTTCGTAAGTGTTTATACAATTGCTTAAGCTCTCACTTCCCGTTTCCTTCGACATGGAAGGGAGGATTCAAGACTACCAGTGCTGATACTTCCGCCTAGCTATGATAACGCCTATGCTCTGCAGCAGATCGAAGAGGGCCATAACCTGCTTCTGTCTCGTGCCCCGTTCACGAATGCAAACGCGCCCGGACCGTCGAAGAAGGGGAGGACGCTTCCTCGATTGATCACTTTGGGCGGGTAAGATGGACCCTAGCTCTGGAGTGACTTCTGCTGACATGACCGTAGTGACCACACCATCACCCTTCCTCTTTTGCGATCGATCAACCGGTATGTATTTTGAAACTTTATTGTTCGGCAGAGCTGACAACTATAGTGAGTACGGCCCAGTAAGCGTCATTCACTTCGACAGCCACTTGGACACCTGGAAGCCGAAGGTCTTCGGCGGATCTCCGAGCAAGCAAGCCAGCATCAACCACGGCACATACTTTTACCACGCTGCACAAGAGGGCCTGCTTGCCAACGACTCCAACATCCACGCCGGCATCCGCACGACACTGTCTGGACCTTCCGACTATGAGAATGACGGCTACTGTGGCTTTGAGATTGTCGAGGCGAGGGAGATTGACAAGATTGGCACAGACGGTATCATCAAGAAGATCAGGGATCGAGTTGGAACCGAGAAGCCAGTCTATCTCAGTATCGACATTGACACTCTTGATCCCGCCTGTGAGTGTAGTTCTTGTTTCCCAAAAGAGCGCAACTGATCGCACTTCCTAGTTGCTCCTGCTACCGGTACACCCGAGACTGGTGGCTGGACCACGCGCGAGCTCCGCACCATCATCCGTGGACTTGAGGGAGTCAACCTCATCGCGACCGATATTGTCGAGGTTGCGCCCGCTTACGATACAAATGCCGAGCTCACCACCATGGCCGCCGCGGTAAGTTGAACTGCGCTCAAGTATATAGCAGCAAGTGACTGATGAGCGCAGGACGTCCTTTACGAAGTCATGACACTCATGGTCAAGAAGGGTCCATTGAGCCTTCCGAAGAAGGAGGAGATCTTGGAGCTCAAGGCATAGGTCTTTCTGTTGTTGGGAGGATAAATCTGAGACCGGTGATAGTGGACAGTCTATTGGGTGAATACATTGGGCGGGAGTTGCATAGAGGATGAAGTGACAGCTAGTAACTCGACGTTTAATGAATGCAAGACGCTCATGAAGACTGTTTCTAGCTATTCACCCTTCTACGTATTCACCACAGCGGAACATTTTCTCGCGTGACTATCCAATCAGCATCTTTGATTGCTAAGCCGCTCCCGGTTCGCCGGCAACCTCCGTTATGACGCTGCCGGGATTTGAAAGACAAACCATCCTCAACTACTCTGTCGTGACAACAACTCCTGCGCATTATCATTCTCGTGCTTCTTGACTGACAATAATGTCATTGAAGCGTTCGGCTGCGGTGCTCATAAGCTCGACCTCAATATCAGGAACACTCGCCATCTCTCCCGCTGCGCGCAGGTGTCCACAATGCTTCCGAACCTTTGCCTCGTTCACGCCATACCGACAGTCCTCGAAGCGACAGCTGCAGACTGCAAGTGCATATCACCCGTCATCGCTGCACCCTGAGCCTCCTCCACGAACCTTTGGCGTACCGGATACCTCGATTGCGGGACGAGCAACCGAGGTTAACAATTCGGTACCGCCACCCTCAAGAACAGAGCAGCAACTGCTTTCAGGGCAGGGAGAGAAGCCTAGTATAAGCATATCCGAAGGCGAAGCACAGAAATCACAGCCAGCGGCACATTCGAAGCCCTTGCGACCGCGCAGATACAACTTTGGTCCGCGGAAAGCTACAATAAAACTCTCGGCCTCAGCTGTGTCGCATCTACGAGACTTGCTCAACCAACCGGAGCCGAAGCTTATAAGAATCGGAACAAGGGCAAAGGGGTGCTCTGGTCTAGCGTATCATCTGGAATACGTGGATAAGCCATCCAAGCTGGATGAGCAAGTGGAGCAGGATGGAGTCAAAGTGCTCATTGATAACAAGGCATTGCTCAACATCATTGGAAGCGAAATGGATTGGCTGGAGGACAAGCTGAACCAGCGCTTCGTCTTCAAGAACCCCAATATAAGTGAGTCAACCCTCAACCTCTGATTCGCCAAATGACTAACAGCACATGTAGCTGAGCAATGCGGGTGCGGGGAATCATTCAGCGTCGGCTAGCAAGCCTCACATGGACACGTCCATTCAGCATACAGCATCCTAGCATCGCATACTTCTGGCGTTACGATGGCATTTACATAGGATAGAACTGGCTTCTGCACTCGCCCTTCTCCGCTTCTAGAATTTACCTGGCTCGTAGTCTACAACTTTGACTTGCTCCACGAGCGGCCCCACGAACTTTATGAATTTCTGGTGTGCGGGGTCCTTCTTCACGTAATAATCACGATCCTCTGCGCTCTCGAATTCGACGACGAAGCCATGAGTTAGACCGCCCTTGACGATTGTTATTGTTAGATTCTCTTGTAGATATTGGGAGGCGTGTTTTGTACCTGGAGCCCCTCAGGGCTGTTGTCGACGCCGCCCGATGAAGTCTTGATGTAGGGTTTGGAGGACGTCGGGTGGTGGCATTCGTTCCGGAGTGCGAGCATGCCCTCACACGCCTGTAGATGGATTAGGTAGGCCGGGAAGTACCGCAAATTGTAGATTAATTACCTCGGTGACTTTCTCCGCACTCGTGTCTGCCTTGAACTCGAATAGAACGACGTGAATTATCGTCATTTCGAGAATATGATCTGTGAATTTTCCACACCCGCGAGGGTTGACCTCATCCGGCACCTTCCATACCAACCTTACCTAAACACATCACGTGTCAACGCCAAGGCCGCTCGCTTAAGGGCGCAAATTTTCGAGCAGGGGTTGGGTGATTAAGAGCCGCGCACAGGCCAGTACATCACGTGCAGGCTGCTGCCTAGCGGGCTTGGCCGCCCCTATATAAAGCCGCCTGCTGTCGCCCCTCCGCTGTTTTTCCTTCATCCCGGTGCAAGGGCGTTACGCTTACCAGTGAAGATTCGTCTGAGGTAGCGTTTTTGCTAGTTGAAAACTACAACTATGACTGCTCTCGTTGGCCTTCGGGTCGGCGAGGAATTTTTGACACATACGCGATGCGCTTTTCGTTGATGGTCGTGGCTTGTCTGCGGCGTTGAAGAAGAGTTTGTTGGACGGGAGGTGGGAGGTTGGCAACAGGAAGTAACATACAGACTGTATGCTACCAACTCATTTGCTCGAGGTTGGTGAGAGATGGCTGTTGTGTAGGTAGAGAGGCCGACGCGTACATGTCGCTGGTGAAGTGTGTTTGATGGGTTGTCGTTGTCCAGCCTGGCATTGCAATGAAGATCTACCTCCACCCACCCGCATATGCAGAACCCTTCGAGCGCTTTGGCATCTTCAATAAAGATAAGACGTCTTCAGTCTGCCTCGTCCTGCCCTTGATCGTTGGGTGCTGCGTGAGGTCCAACGGTCTCTTAAGGTTTCCGTGTCTGCCTAGGTGAAGATCTATCATCCGGCTCACCTGTTGCTACATCCCCGCAAAGAAAGGATCAGGCCTTGATGAGGTGACTCCAATTCAAACAGCTTTCCCCTCCCCTACCTCTCGATTTGTCGTCCTTCTTTGTGTTGCGAATGTTTCCTAGCGGCAGGCGTTGCCGAGACGCAAAGCTTGGCAGTGAACCCTTGCAAGGATGATGAATGGGAAAAAGTTCCACTGTCTGCGAACGACGCACGCCGGCCATTGCCCACTCGGACTGTAGGCTCCCCTCTCCGATTTCGTGGAGGACCCCTGAGCCTCCTATGTATGCGGCATTCCGGCCAGCTTTGAGGTCAGCATCCCAAGCACGACCTCCCGCGCGCCTTATCCACGGTCGACGATACCCTCTCTCCTCCCGAATCCGCGCGTTCCACACCTCTTGCTGCCTTGCGCGAGACGGGAATCCCTCGCCCTCTCCCAATAATACCCCAGAAACCGAGAAGAATGCGGACGAGGTTGCTAAAGAGAAGACCGAGGTGGCGGCCGCGGAAGAGCAAACAGACAATGGATCTGTCCTCGAAGACCCTGAGGTCATCGCCCGGAAGCTGCAGCGCTCGAAAGAGATGACCCGCCGTTATACCTCTGCCTTGAGGCGCTCCCAGCGGCGGAACCGCGCTCAAGATCTGCCTCCAATCATTGTGCCTACATGGTTTCTGTCGTCCCGAGTGAGGCTACGAGAGGACATACCGCCACGGAGCCGCTTCGCCCAACACAATCAATGCGCTCTTTCATTGCAACATACGCAATTGGGGGAGAATGGCACCTGCCTCATACCCATCACCAGCTACCCAACGACTGCGAAAAGTCTGTCACTTATGACAAAGGCGTTGTGGAAACAGGGCTTGAGCGAGGATCTGAGAAAGCAGCTTGCGCGGGACTTCACAAAGCGACTTGGGCGGGAAGACGAGAAGGAGCGTCTAGAGCAGTCACAACAGACGCAGGAAAGTTCTGTCCGCGCAGTTAGCGGAAACGCAGAGGGAGATAACGCAGAGCAAGCCCCCAGCGAAGGGAAAGAGGCCGACCTACTAGCAAAAGAGCGCCAAAAGGAGAACAATGTTACAGATACGAAGCGAATCTCAGCATTGTCGTTCGCCGAAGTTCGAGCCACGGTCATTGCTTCTCTCTCGGCGCTACACCCGTCCATCAACGAATCATTTCCATCCACCAAGTCAAACCTCATACTCCATTCACCGGCCAATGATTCCGAACCATTACTGAACAACCTCGTCCAAACAGTGGCAGCTGAGCTGGGCGCAGACGTTGTGATATTGCAAGCGCAAGACCTTGCCCAACTCGCGGGAGATTACATTGGGGAGGGCTCAGAGCCATCCCCAAATTCAATACGTTCCTTGGGGTATGAAACATATAACCATGGCCTAAATCTCGCTCCCGAAATAGATGAACTAGGGAGGGATGAGCAACACGATGATGAACAGGGTGTAACTGGCGATCAAAGCACAGCAGCTTCAAGCTTTTTCCAATTGCCCTTCATCGCTCTGCCATTCACCACGTTGTCTAGAAAGGCGGCTGGGAAGGCAGGTATGTCTCACGGGTCGAAGAGCAACCAGACCGAGGCCAGTCGAACCTCGACCCAGGCCCAAGCTTCTTCCACTCAAGCGCAAAGCGAGATTCAGTTGGAAGACTTGAAACTATCGACCCTCCTTGAGGCCCTAGTGGATTCTACCGAATTAAAGCGTGGCATGGGCCCATCTGACATTCAGAGTAAAGTACAGTCTGTGTCACCGTCGACTTCGCGGAAACAAACAGAAAACACAGAGAAGACAGGGACATTCACATTCGATTATTCCTTCACAAGTGGTGGTGCGGAGTACGACTTCAGTGCTGCATTGCCTCCTAAAGCCAAGGATCGCTTCAAACTCACGATCAATAACGGACCACCAGCACGGCAACCGGATCTTCCACCGAAGCCCAAAATCGTGTTCATCAAAGATATCAAAGAGCTCAACGCCACTCAGCATGGTAGTCGAATCATGCAGAAGCTCGAGGACATTGTGCGTAGGCAACGGGCTGCGGGGCAGAGTATCATGTTGCTGGGGACCACTTGCTCCCTGGATCTGACGCCGAAACTTTCGCCAAGCGCAGTACAGGATCTTCAGTCGGAAGGACAGGACAGCTCTTTCCGCACCATAGTCGTTATCCCTGGAAATGTTCGAAAAGATGACTGGGTTGATATACCAGCAGCTGCGAGAGAACGGCTGAGAGAAGCGAACTCTTCCAAGCCAGAACAGTCCAAGTTCTTCTCTATAAATGTTCGGCATATACAGGATATGCTGCGGTGTTTAGACCCGGTAGCATCCTCCGACCTCACCAACATGGACCGAGGAGGAGTATCAGTGCGTCTTTTCGCCTCAATATTTCCGCAATCTTGCTTCTGGTCTGTAATGACATGGGACGAAGTACATCGCATTGCTTTGACCGCCTTGGGGCTGCATCTTCTCGACCCGGTAGAATCTCAGCTCAGTTGGGCACATGTAGCTCTCGCCATGGGTCTTTTGAAGGCTAGCGATGAGGTAAAACACGTTTGCATCAAACACCTGGCTTCTGAGCAGAAAGCGTCTTCGTCGGACCAGTTTCAAGAGTGGGTCGACAAGCTCAGGCAATCAATAGGCAAAGAAGGGTTGCCAGTCGGGCATAAATCTCGCGACTCGTCTGCCCCGGAAGTCGACAAAGCCATTCTCAAGCGCTCTTTGCAGCTGAAACACGTCAAAGCGACAGCCAGTCAACATGAGAAGAGGTTACTACACGGAATCGTCGACCCACAGCATATCAAGACTACTTTCGACAACGTTCACGTCCCAAAAGATACTATAGATGCCATTCGGACCTTGACCTCATTGTCACTTCTCCGGCCGGATGCTTTCGACTATGGCGTGCTTTCTATGGAAAAGATATCTGGCGCCCTGTTGTATGGTCCCCCTGGGACGGGAAAAACGATGCTCGCGAAAGCTGTAGCCAAAGAAAGTGCTTGTGCAGTCCTTGAGGTGTCCGGCAGCGAAATCATGGACAAATACGTCGGCGAGGGAGAGAAGAACGTCGCTGCTATATTCTCTTTGGCACAGAAGCTTTCACCTTGCATAGTCTTCCTCGACGAGGCCGACGCTATATTTGGAACTCGAGACGCCGGCCGGGAACGGACCGCTCATCGCGACATTCTGAATCAGTTCCTGAAGGAGTGGGACGGCCTCAATAATGTTTCCGTGTTCGTCATGGTGGCGACGAACCGGCCATTTGATATGGATGACGCTGTCATCCGACGTCTTCCACGGCGATTGCTTGTTGATCTGCCTACTGAAGACGATAGGAAGAAGATATTGGAGATACACCTGCGGGGAGAGCAACTGGATCCATCTGTGGACCTGGATGATCTCGCCAAGCGAACGCCTTTGTACAGTGGAAGCGATTTGAAGAATGTCGCAGTCTTCGCAGCACTAGCATGCGTGAAAGAAGAGAACGAGCAAGCCGCGATAGCTGCAGTCAAAGCAGCTACGGAGAAAGCGCAATCCGAGTCTCAAGAAGTCTCTACGACTTCAACGGCACCCGAGCCTCAATTGAAGCCCTCGGAGACACCAGTACTCGTACAGGGTAAAAAGTATGAGTTTCCCGAAAGACGCACTCTGCACTTGCGACACTTCGACAAAGCCTTGCAGGAAGTTAGTGCTAGTATCTCAGAGAATATGGCTTCCCTGAACGCCATCAAGAAGTTCGACGAGCAGTACGGTGATCGCAAGGGTCGGAGGAAGAAGACGGTTTATGGCTTCGGGACCGAGGCAGAGGTGAACGGAAACGCGGCTAGAGTGCGGACATGATGTTCTGGGGAACGATATGGAGTACATAAGGAAGCTTCTCCGAAGGTGATGCTGTTGTACACAGTACATTTGTAATATAGTTATGTAGATATGAAACTTGTCCTCGTAATTGAGCATGTACCCAGTACCGCGTCCAACAGCCTCTGATGAGAACCCTGCAGATCATTCATTCGTGAATATAGCGATGTTTTAAGAATATATGAGTTGATGTAGCTAATAAAAAACCTTCTTTTTAATTTGAAACGAGAAGTAAAAGTAGGGTAAGAACGTTTGTAACTGAGTTATATTTCATGCAGATTCTTGTTGGAGTCTAGAAGTTCATCTGGAGAGCGTGTGATGGCGCCAAGCTGCAATCACGATCTTATCTTATCTCCGTCTTCCGTGGCTGCCTTCGCATCAGCCCCGTAAGACCCCAACAATTCAAACACCTGTTCTCTCACTGATGAAGCTGCTATTAAAGTCTCATTAAATTTGGAAGGGCTCGCTCTGAGTTGAGAAGTCAACGCGAGTTCATCGCGGGTCGCACGCCAATGGACCTTGGTGATGAACCCACTGCGGTGGCACCAACGATGCATATGCAGGCACCCACTTCCCTCCATGCATTCATCTCCACCACTAACAGCAGCAACGACAAGCTTTGCACATCTCAGTCAGAGACATCTTGTGTTACATCTGTCGCGACACCTGCGACTTCGAAGGCTTCTTTACCGGATCACCAGCCCCAATTCCACGATAAGTCCAGATATATCGCATTGGGTTGTCTTCATTTGGAAACACCTATCTCAATTGGGAGGAATCCGAGCGACGATACTTCCAATTGGATTGAGGTTGTTTTCTCGACTTTGCCCGAAGAGTTGAAACTAGTGATCGGGAAAGAGACAACCAGATTACTCGAGGCCAGATGGATTCGAAGCTTCCTTCACTGTCCGGATCCAAACTCGGGAAATACCATGAGTGGCTTACTTCGTGTCTATCTAATGCCTGAAGATTGGGGACGGAGACACATCGACCGAAAGAGCAAGAGTCTTAAGGTAGCACTGAGGGAGTTGCTCGCTAAGATCGATACCTCACCGGAAGCTTGGTCTGGGAACTGCTCGGATGGCCCTATCCGCCATTTCGATCCGTGGGCAAGCCCCGAGAATGTTTCGCTGTACTACCTGTTCAACAAGTTGCCTTCGCCTGCACCGTCTGCCGAGCAGGTCAACAACCGATTCAGCAGAAACTCCGTGTGGGGGTTGCTCGAATATGCGTCCTCTCTACCAATGGAGAATGCCGAGGAAGCATTCATTCGCGGGTTAAGGACTAAGCTATATCCATACCAAGCACGATCAGCTAGTTTGATGATTCAAAAAGAAGCAGCGCCTCAACTACAACTCGATCCTCGATTAGAAGTCAGGACCACCCCCACCGGAGAGAACTTCTATTTTGGTGCACGAGACGGAACTTTCATCAAGGAGCCACGGCTCTACGATACGAATCGCGGCGGAATCTTAGCGGAGACTATGGGCTTGGGTAAAACCATCATCTGCTTGGCCGTTATTCTTGCCACGAAAGGACATAGGCCTCAGATACCACCTCTATATCGGCCTTCGCCGCCCATTCGCAGTCGTGTTGGTTCCCTAGCTGAGATGGCTGCAAATACGATTGGCCGCAATTCTATCCCTGGGAAGGCTTACCTCGAGCAAATGGAGTCTTCAGATGACATCGATCTATCTAATTGCAAGGATCATCTTGAGAAGAACGTACCATATTACGAAATCCCTTACGAAGTCCCCCGTGTAAACAGGAAGACCAGAATACCACCACCACGGCAACTAATCATATGCAGTGGTACACTCATTGTCGTACCGCGTAATCTCCTTCACCAATGGCAAGCCGAGATTTGCAAGCATTTAGTCAAGGGTAGTCTCAAGGTTCTAGTAATGGACTCGAAGCCAAAGCGTGCCCCAAAACCCAAAGCGGTCCAAGGAAACAACGATTGGATGGACCTAAGGCATGACCTGCCATCAGTGAAGGCCCTTCTAGACTACGACATTGTCCTCTTCACCCGTAACCGGTTTGAACAAGAGATACAATTCGATGCACTCGAGGGTGGCCGTGCATTTGCTGCTGGAACTGCGTCATCTTGCGAGTGCCCTCAGATAGGACCTACGAGGATTCGAGACTGTCAATGCTCTCCGGATAATGACACTTATGAGACGCCTTTGAAGAAGATCCACTGGCTGCGTATCATCATCGACGAAGGCCACAACTTTTCGTCTGGAATGACGAATGCTGTCCTGGTCGCTACTCAGCTTGAGGCCGAGAGGCGATGGGTCGTTTCTGGGACCCCCGCAAAGAATCTCGTTGGAGTGGAAGTGGATCTGTCCGCTTTTACCGACAGCAGTGCTGATCCCACTCGGATTCGGGACCTGGTTGTTGAACAGAGGAAGAGCTTCAGCTTGGAGAATGACAATACCAAGTCAGCCAAAGCCTTGGGTTCTTTGGCGTCAAATTTCCTCATGGTACGCCCCTGGTGCGATGCGAATGTCGATGGAGGGCTCGAATGGGAAGACTACATTTATCGCCACGAACATCAATATCGAAGAACTTACTCTGGGTTTTCCAACTGTTTTCTCCGCACTTTGGAAGGGCTTGTCGTCAAGACTCGACCGGAAGACGTAGAAAGAGACATCACGCTACCTCCTATGCGCCATCGTACAGTCTATCTAAAGCCATGTTGGTTCGACAAGATGATAGCAAATCTCTTCATTCAGGTACTTCGGGCAAACGCGATAACTAGCGAGCGCACCGACGTTGATTATCTTTTTCACAAGAACAGTGTGAAACCACGACACAGCCTTCTGAAGAACTTACGACAATCCAATTTCACATGGACCGGCTTTAGTCAAGAAGATGTTAATGCCACACTGGAAACGAGCTTGAAATATCTCAGCAAGGAAGACAAGAACTGCTCTGTTGAGGACGAGAGAGCGCTAAAAGAGAGCATGCATGTCATCTCCCAAGTTCTACAGTCCGAAGGCTGGCTCGCTCTAAGCCAGGCCCATGAAGTGGGGTTGGCTGTAGAGGGTTGGCCTATGGCGTCGGAAGAGTCTTTTGCATTCACCTATCCAGAGCGACCGTCAATGATTGGAATCACGCAATTAGTAGAAGGTCAAGCGCATGTTGATGGTCAGATTTTGCTGGAAGAGCCGTCTGACGGATTGGAACTTATCGGGCAAGCAGCAAAGGCTAAGCTCGTCGAGATCCAAAAGGCAGAAGACGAGCTCAGGGACAAGAGAAAGAAACAACAGGCTAAGGATCCGGACACGGCAGAGTCGAGCAAGGCTGGAGTGCCCTCTTCTTGTGTTGGCGGTCAACCTTTAACGAGTCGCCAAGCTGAAGCATTGCCAACTATACTGTCGCCCAAGAAACCCTCCTCTTCTACGAAAGAAAACACAGGAACAACATCTAAGGCGAGTACAAGCAAGCCAGCTGCACCGGAACCCAACGCATCGAGTACTCCATCCGTAGCTCGACCCAAGAAACGAAGACTCACCCTTGCGGATGAAACGGCTCAGTTACCTACACATTCGCCACTCAGTGATACCCAGATCGTTGGGACCACTTCTGCAAAACTCACCTATCTGATGGATATGGTCACGAAACATCAAGCGGATGACAAGATTCTCATATTTTACGACGGAGACAACGCCGCATACTACCTCGCTCAATACCTCGAAATGCTATACATCAATCACCGCATCTACGCCCGAACACTTGACAACACCAAGCGCTCGGAATACGTAGCACTATTCAACGAGGACCCTGACGTTCGTGTTCTTCTCATTGATGTGGCTTGTGGTGCTCTCGGGTTGAACCTTAACGCGGCAAGCATCGTACTCATCATCAATCCCATCAATCGACCAAGCATCGAAGCCCAGGCAATCAAGCGAGCTCACCGCATTGGACAGACTAAAGAAGTCCTAGTAGAGACTCTGGTTCTTGAAGGTACAATCGAGGAAGCAATATTCAAGCGCGCACAGAAGATGTCACGTCGTGAGCATCTTGAAGCGAAAACGCTCGAAGATGATGCGGGCATCACGGAGATCATTCAAAATGCCAAGATCATACCAACAGTAGAGGGCGAGACAAGCGGCAGAGCCCAGTTTGCGCTTTTGAAGACGCCACAGCAGGTCTTTGGTCGTCTAGGGCGGGAGAAGTATCACAAATTTGGCCAGGTGGAAGCCAAGAGTCCGGAGAAGCCCAACAAGCGGCGCAAGACGAAGGATGCAGACACTGTGCATTTGACAGGTGCACCGTCGACATCTGTCGCATCTTCATCGCGCATGTCGACGCTGCAGTCTCTGTCGGCGGATACGCCCCCCTCGAGTAGCTTGTTCGGAAGAGGCGCTGTACTGTGAGGCTGTATCCCGTACGATATCTATGTTGAGTGAAGATGACAGGCGCAGTATCTCGATAGGGCACAGGAGAGTGGGGGCCGAATTCAGACTTCTCTCAGCCGGTCAAACAGATCTCCGTTCCGTTAGATGGGCAATTTGTATTATATGCTTCTATTTCAACTCGCAAAGTGGATCAATACTTTCAACCTGCTACAGCTACTCTGACCTCGATCGCAGCAGCCAAGGTACTCGGGCATGGCACCGTCGGATGTCGGCAGTGAACAAGCTTTTCACGTGGCCGCCTGCGCGTTTTAGTGCCGGGATGAAGACTTGGGTGCCGCTTGTTGGCCCGCCGGGTTTGCCTGACCGTTCTCCAAGCTCCCACCACGCCGCATAATCAGTTCCAAGCACGCATCCGCAGCACGCATTCGCAGATTGGCATCTGCTGAGGGCGTTTCATGCTGCATGCCTGACGTACGCTGGTCCAAATTTTTCGTCTCCGGAAAGGCTAGGTGCAGCTGTGCCTGCGACATTAAGATGAGGCACGCGACAACTATCCACTTACGTCCTCGCGGGCATACGTAAGCCGCAGATATCCTTGCACATGTACGGCGGTAGCTCCAGTCGTCATGCTTCTCCACCAGCCGGGTCCTAGGATGCGGCCTCGTCTTACTCTCCTTCACAAACATGTCTTCTCACTTGTGTCACTTCTGGTACGGGTAAACAAACAGGTCCTACTTCTTTCCATGACCGACTCGTGAATGTATACACTGTGCACGAGAAGTCATTCTGATCTTGCTTTTCCCAGCCACTTTCCCCACTGCTTTCTACTAGCCTTTCGGACCCCATCTCGGTCGACGCAGCGGGGTTGAGGACCTGGAAAAGTACACGGTGGTCGGAAAGTGCCTAATCTCTATTGCTGCGATGAGGTTCGTGACCAGACTGCATGCGTGTATCTTCGCGACGATACTATTCATTGCGTATTTTAGTTGGTTCCAGCCGTCGGTGGAATTCCAAACGAGGCTTCAAAAAGTATGGAAAGACCACTCGCATCGGGTGGTGGTCTTTGGTGACGATTGGTCCGATGTGGGAGAGTATAGGATGGCTCCACCACCCAAATCTACCATACGAGACAAGGATCCTGACCGAGGAGGGTTGTGGACCGAGACACTGTGCAAAGAGGTATGACTCTCGTCTCGTTTGCGCCTGGAAACCACAAGTTCTGACACCCTTCAGCTGGTCTGTGACTGGATCGACAACTTCGCACGCTCAGTACCGTCCAATGTGGAGATTGCCACAATCGGGTCCTTAGTAGATGGCGCCGTCTATGCAAAGGCTACCACCGGCAAAAGGAACGAAACGCTCGCCCTGTTCGACTTTGGAGCGCAAGTGCGACAGTTTCTTGACTTTGAGAAGCAGAAACGACTCATGCCTAGCCGCCTCCTTAAACATAACGAATGGACCATCTTCACAGTATTTTTCGGGATCTGGGACCTACTGGAATATTCGGCGTTGGACAGGGCAGAGGCTGTACATGCGATTGATCGCAGTGTCGAACAGCTATTCCATAATCTCAATTTTCTGGCAGAGAACGTCGATGGCCCTCCCAAAGTCGTCATTCCCCAGCTTGTGGATGTGACGTATCTGCCACGTTTTCAGATGAAGAAGAACGACTCAGCCGGTGGCTTTGCGATGGATCAACATCAAAAGGTCTTTCTCTGGACATATTGGAACTCAGCCGTGTCTCACGCCGCAGCCACCTGGAGCCGTGGGGATATATACATGCCCGATCTGAACGGAATTGTCATGAATCTTGTTCGGGCAAAACAGTTGTACGCTGCAAATGTGACAGATGCGTCAGGCTTTGGTAAACAGATGCCTCTCTTTGACGAGATCGAAGAGCCATGTCTCTTGAGCAAGATGGAGGATGACGACCTGCAAACAGCCGATGTCAAGAAGTGCTTCGATCCTACGCGTCACCTGTTTTGGTAAGTCACGCATACCGAACAAACACATTGTCTCAGCCTAACCAGGTAATAGGGACAGCATGCATCTCAGTGGACCTGCTCATCAGCTAATCGGACAAGAAGCCGCGCGCTTGGTACGCGCGAATAGCACTATCAACCTACGGGAACAAACGCAGGGCTCCGCCACGGGTCGTAAAAGCAACAAGAAGGAAAGGCCTGCGGGTTTCAACTTGAAGTTCCCCCCGGGATATTAATAGCTCGTGCACAAGATAGTCCATACTTGACCAAGATTTGGTCTGCCGGGCGTCTCGTCAGGGCGTTTGCCTTTGCCCAGAATAGGTGACTTCCGTGGCATCGTCCTCCCCGAGAGCAAGATCAAGTCATTTGTGGTCTTTGTTCAGAGTCGTGGCCTGTCGCCTCCTTGCATAAAAAGTGCTGGAATGTCTCACTCGGCGGCCACGGATACCTTGGCCGCTTTAGGGGGGCTGTAAGAACAAAGAAAGATTTAGCGAGCATCCATGGTTCTGCCGCATCTGTCTGGACAATGTTATTGCCGGATCATCTTCAGCTCGCGATGAAAGCGCAATGGCTTTTGAGGGGTCACTCATAACTGCTACAAAGGAGCTGTCAGTTTGCGGTCAACCCTGGGTCACACCACTCTCTCCTGTTCATGGTACAATGAACAGCTTTGTCAAAGAACTTCACTAAACCAGCGGCCATCCTCAATTCATCCAAAATGTTGGCGAATCGAATAGTACTTCCCCCAATTGTCCCTCGTTCTCCTTTCCCGCCCCCTGTTGCGACCTTCTATCATATTCCAAGGAGGTACGTCAAGTCGAATATGCAGGTAGGAAGCGATGCATCGGGTTCGCGAATGGAGGACGTGAGGCCGTCTCACTACCTTCGAAAGAGTAACCGGATCTCCGACTTACGTCCAGGAGGTATGCCAACACCAACTCTGCAAACAAGAGGCCTTCGAGGGTCTCCACCAACATCAGCTCCGTCATCTCCTCAAGTCATCGGCAAGAGGACCGCACCAGTGGATGACGAATTGAATGGGGGAGAATCCGCTCGAGCAGAAAGCCCTGCAGGCTCTAAACCTCCTGGAAGTGCTTCATCTACCGGGTCTGGAGAACTATCCGGGCATGTCTGTCTCTGCCAGCCTGAGCCCAAGATACCCCGCCCGAGGAATGGTAAGTCCGATTCGTTCTTTATCCCCGATGTTGATCCTCGCGTCATTTGGAACAAAGAAGGTCGTCTTTGTTTGCGGACGTATTCATCAGCCGCTGATCCTTTCAAGCATTTATTCTTTATCGCCAGCATCACCAGCAGGCCATCGTCGCCCACAATCCTGGACTTGCAAATCCCGAGATTTCGAAGATCATCGGTGAACAGTGGAAAGCGGAAAGTGAAGAGCAAAAGAAAGTCTGGACAGACTTAGCACTCGTATGGCGCCGCCCTCAAATTTCCTCCTGACTCAGATCTAACACTCGCCTAGGAGGAGAAGGCCAGGCACCAAGAACAATACCCCGAGTATAGGTACCAGCCACGTCGCCTTGGGAGACCTGGCTCGTCACCACTGAACCCATCTGGGCAGCACACCACTGTTGACAAGTATCGTTGCCCCAAGTGCGGTGGTCGCAGCATCAAGACTCCGACGAGTCCCTTTTCCGCCGCTACCACGCCAGTATTGCCTTCACCCTCACCTTCCGTGAACCACACTCCAACCTCTCGGTACCTACCTGCAATGAGTAATCTCAGCTTGGACTCGCCAGGCTTCCGCCGCCGTGGCCCTGGCCCGTCCAATCTCAGCAATATACAGGTGCCGTCGTCTGCCCATAGAGACGCACCCATGTACAGCCCCCAGACCCCAGATTCGAAGAGGCGTCGGTTCAACAACTACTCGTCCTCAAGCAACGGACGACGCAGCGAGGCTCCATACTATACACATGCTGCTCGTCGCGAGTCTCTGCCACCGATTAGTACTGTGCGAACGTCTCCGCCAGGTACAGCAACCATGCCACCACCCCCGCGGACGCCTCGCGATCTGCGAAGGGGCTCCGTAGACCTCAACGTCTTGGTTCCCAACCAGCATGATCAGAGCAGAAGCGTCGAAGCCATGGTCATGAGCGTACCTTACCAAGTCAAGATCAAGGTCCTTGGCCGTATCACGCCTCCCTACAAGGAGCCGGGCCCCACGAGTCCTGCCGTTCCAATCCGCGGAGCCATCATCGCCGTGGAAGGCGAGGACAAAGCTGTCGTGAAAGGCCTCGCAGAGTGGCTCCAAGAGTATCTTGCCAAAGACAACGCGTATGGTCCGCGTATTGCCGACGCTCCAAAGACACCAGACGCAGACAGCAAGGACGTCACCTTTGAGGACTATCTAGACCTGATCAAGGAGTGGCATGGGAAGAGCCAAGAGATGAAGAAATTCATCACGACTCCTATCTCGAGCTCGGACTCGGAGAGCGACAAGGACAAGCAATCGGCTCCCTTGACCCCCGAGCCTGTCAAGAAGCCTGTCCTCATCCTGCCTACCTACCAACTCCATGCTTCCGATGCATATACTTCGCGCATCCCGATTCAGGATGCGTACAGTCCGACCGATCACTGGCAGTGGATGGCGACTCTCTGGCGCGGTACTGTTGGCCCCGATCTCACCATCTACATCAAGAACAGCGGCGAGTCAAAGGAAGACTCGCCTTCCGGCAAGCTTGTCGACATCAACGAGGAGGCTCGGCTCTTGACTGTGCGAAAGGAGAAAGGGGCCGATGTCGAAGCCGGTGCTCTACGACGCGTGGGATTTGAGGTTGACGAGTGGATCCGCAGCATTGGCACCCGGGGTAACTGATTCAATGTATGCTCGTGGTGTGACGAATTAGGGTGGGCATAGCAGAGTCGTGTTGCGCAGGAAGGGCTTAAGTTCGTGATGCAGATTCATCTAAGCATTGTGGTGTCAGATTGCGCGAGAGGCGTCGATGTTGCTGCGGGCAGTATATAGTCTAATATTGGGTCTGTGTCAGGGGAATGTCATTCATCTGTCGTTACCTGTTGACGTGCAATTGACACCTGTCTCTCTGTGTCGGTCTCCCTTGCTCGGCCCTGGTCTGGCGATGCAGGAACAGTGCAATGTCGCACGACGTAGCAGGATCGCTGGCATGTCAGGTTTCGTCGGACGGTGCACAGGACGAAGCATCCCCAGAATAGCAGGGTTCGGACGAGAGCAGGGGTGAATGTGGCTGGTGCGGTGGCGCATGCCCGCGTTCGAACAAAGCCGAAAGCGACATTTCACATGTCAAGCGTCGCATGTGACGCACTCAGCCTGCGAAGGACCCGCCATTCACGCTTCCTGATGTCCCGGACGAGGACGCCAAGCGAGGTCATGGCCATGCGTGACTGCGGCCGGCGTGCTTCGTCTTCGCCTTCTCTTCCTCTACTGTCCTTGCTCGCTGCTCGCCGCCAACTGCTTGCTGCTCGACGTCGGCGGATCCCCGACGGACTCATCGCGCTGGATCCTCAGTCTGACTGCTGGCGTGCCCGCGGGCCTGACTAGACTACTCGCTACGTGAACATGATAGACCATGTCCTGGGCCGGCCGTCTGTCCAATTCCGCAAGATACAGGTGCTGGCCGTAGTGTCCTTCTGGTCCTTCTACCTCCACCGGTAGGCTCTGCTCTGACCGCGCAAGCAGATGATATAAAATTGAATACTAACTCTGCACAGCGGCGACCGCCATGGCCCTCCGATTCTGTGCCGCATCTCTGCCTTGCTCTCCAAGAAGCTCACCATCTGGCAAACCGTCGTCATCACGCTGCTCTACCTGTACGCCGCCCGCAACTTTGGCAAGCTCGTAGGCCTCGAGTGCCCCGAACCGCTCGCAAACCTCTACTCGCGCTCGTACTTCCGCGCCACATGGGTCACAACCGCGCTCGACGCTGGCTTCTGGTCGGCCATGAAGATACGGCGCAAGGGCGTGCGCGACTTCCTGTCCATGGTCTTCACCGTCTACTACATGATTTGCGCCGAGCAGGCCGACGAGAAGGTCAGGAAGATCAGAGCTACCTTGACCGTGGATCATCTGCGCGTCAGCTGGAACAAGGGGACGACGCCGTACCTGGCAGCTTTGACGAACCTGATGCGCCCACGACTCATGTGGTACCCGCCGCGCAAGCTCAGGATACCAAGACCGAAAGAAAGCGCATACAAGGAGCCGGTGAGCGCCTGGTTGTACTTCAATGGCCCGCTCTCGGCGCTCAAAAAGATGGACAAGATTGTACTGGACATTCCGGGCGGAGGCTTCGTTGCAATGGACCCGCGGAACCACGATGACAAACTGATGGGCTGGGCTGGCAAGGCCGGACTCCCGGTGCTGAGTCTGGACTACAAGAAAGCGCCTGAATTTCCGTATCCTTATGCGCTGAACGAATGCTACGACGTCTATCATCAGCTTGTTGCGACTCGCGGAAGATGCGTAGGGCTGTCGGGCGAACATGTACCAAAGATTGTCGTTTCGGGTGACTCCGCGGGCGGAAACCTCGCAGTTGGCACTGTCCTGATGATACTCCAAACCGGATCGACGGAGACGCGGAGGTGGCAGGGAGAGAACGAACTGCCACCGCCTGTGGGAGTCGTGCTCATCTACCCAGCCCTGGACATGAACATTGGGAATTGGATGACGGACGAGCAGATGGCGCTCATTAGGGACCGGCGCGATCGTAAAACGAATCGCCCTATTCTGCGTCACAAGAGCGATGATTATCGCCAACTTGCACCAAACACACCGGGAGCCTCGGACGGCGAGGAGAGCGATGATGAGCGCTCGGTCGCGCAGCGCACTGTCAATCCCACTGGCGCGACTCCTACCAGTGAGCGTGTTCTCACCTCCCCTCAAACTATGATCCACATTGGAGCCGCCCACACTGGAAGGGACAGCTCGTCGCTCAATCGCTTGAACGATGTCACGGGTGGAAGCGTGGTCGAGACTCCAGGAGTCATGACTCCCAGTCTGAACGTCTCCCCTGTGACTCCAAAGGTCTCAATACCTCCAACGCCCGCTGCTCCACCAGCGACTGCAATCAAGACTCGTCTGGCCATGTCAAGCATGATATCCTACTTCAACGACCGCATTCTCACGCCGGAGATGATGCGCGCCATGATCATCCTCTACGTTGGCCCACACAATCGTCCCGACTTTAGCACCGATTACCTCCTCTCACCACTTCTCGCCCCAGAATCTCTACTCGCAAAGTTCCCGCGGACATGGATGTTGACCGGGGAGCGCGATCCGTTGGTCGACGACACCGTCATCTTCGCGGGCCGGCTTCGTCAAGCAAAGCGAGCCGACCACACCTTCGGCAAAGAGATGGGGCTCGATTGGGCCCGCGGCGACTTCCGCGAAGAAGACTGGGTCAATGTAGATCTTATCCCCGGTATCAGTCACGGCTTCCTGCAGTTCGTGAGTGTGTTCCCAGAAGGCTGGAAGTACATTCTGCGCTGTGGCAAGTGGATGAACGAAGCGTTTGCGTGGGCCGAGGAAAAGGACGCAGGACACGGCGGGGCGTCGAATGGACAGATGGGAATGCCAACGACGTATCATCCGGATGCACACAGAAGGCGGCACGAACGAAGCGACTACTTCGGCTCCGGAGCCACCCTGGGCCTTGCGGAGGCGGTCAGCGGTTTGAGCAGCGGCAGGCAAAGACACCATCAGCGTACGAGTACGGCGTCCTCCGCGGACGAGGATAGGCCGCTTGAGATGAGCGTCGTACGGCACCCGAGCACCGGGAAAGCCAAGGGGAAACCGAGTCCGCCGCCGCAGACCGCCGCCTCGAGCGAATATGCGAGGAGAAGGGGAGGTGAAAATGGAAGTGTTAGCGGCCCGGGCAGAAGTCGGGGTAGGGGACGAGGCAAGAAGGACGATAGACGTAAGAGCCTGGTCAGCCTTGCTAGCGAAGACGATTTGCTTGGAAGGCGGATGAAGGGGTTGACGGGAGGGTTGATGGGGGAGTCGGGGTTGGAAGATAAGATGTGATTTGATTTGGTTTGACTTGAGCTGATCGGGTCTGGGCGAGTCGGAAGGGGGGGGTTTGTTGTATATACTCATGTTTAGCATCTACGGTGGCTTTACGGCATTGCATAGTTTGGAGTCTGTCTACGTAATTACACATTATTACATACATGGGTAGACCATAGCATTCATTATGTATCCTCGTCCTATTCTGGCTGGCCTACCATATAAATCCTCTACCCTTTTCCCCTTTCCCTTCCTGGCTTGTCTAGCATGCCTGGCATGCAGACCATATCGAATCTGATCAGATCAGCTCAGAGCCGCACGGGTGTAACCCGATCATATCATCCATCTATGCACCCCTGTGCTGCCAGGCAGTCCGCATTCGAATTAGCTCCGATCTCGCATCCCTGTGTCCCGTCCCGGGCGTTCCCCCCATTCTCCATTTCTCATGCAGGTACGGTCGCTGCCGGCTGCTGCGGTGCGACCCATCCAAAGGCACTCCCTGCCTGACGTCTATCCCGCTTGCTGGGTCTGGTCTGGTCTCCCTCATCGTCGCCCTCTAGTTGTTTGCGTAGTCAACATGTTCGGCAGGTATCCTACTACATCAGCGCGCTGTGTAGGGCTTCGCGACGGCTTTCGCGACGGCTTTCGCGACATGCGCGCATCTTTGTTTCTATGAGGGGGCGGGCGCGCAGGTCGATGCTCCACCACACAACACAACACATAACAAAGTTCAAGTTCCTTTTGCGCGGTAACCTCCATAGCTGATCCCTTACTTGGACCGATGACACTATGAAATCGTGTGACAGGCGAGCGGGCCAGCAGGTTTAGGTTTGGGCGCGTTGGGAAGGGCTGGGTATGCGTTCCGTTCCAACCGTGAGGCCTGGTGCTATGAAGTTGCTTTTTGGGCTTCGCGACGCACGCTCGGGGAGGCAGGGCAGGGCAGGGCAGGGCAGGGCAGGGCCAATTTTAAAAACGAGGGACTCCTCTTCTTCTTTTCTTCCCTCTGAGTCGAACTTTTCTTTTATAGACTGTTTTTTTCTCTCGCTGGCTTGGTTCTCAGGTATCCGTCTGCTTCATTCTCCATCTCGTTGTCGTTTTCCGATTCCACAGTACGCACGCAGCTTAGAAAGTGCTGGCCCGCCTGCTTGCAACCTTGGAAGAAAGAAAGACTGCATTGAGCAGGCCATACAACAGCAAGCAAAAGAAGCTTCGAGGATCAAGAAAGAAGGCAAGGGGCGAGCGGGCCACTGTTATGATCAGCCGAACTTCCAACGACGCCCGTCCACCGCAGTTTCTGGACAGCAACCAGCCGCGCCCGATTATATGAGTCCGCTCTCCTCGCTATACAGTACGGTACAATCTTGATTGAACCCCATTCCTCGACTCCAAGTCGACGCGAGACCAAGTTCCAAATTCCAGATCCCAGATCGACCATCGAGACCCTACCCTACCCTACCTGCAAACCCCCCGCGCTCACACCACCCAATACCATACCATACGCCTCTCCATCCCTCCCTTTCACCCCCACCCACCCCATCCTCTCGACATCCAAATGCGACGATACCCCAGCCCCGATGTGCTGCATCTACTACACGCTACACGTGTGCGACCACTGGGTAGCGCAACCGAGTCCCGGCAACGGGCCCATGGTCAGGATCTGTGATGTGGCCGAGGAGCAGCGGCTGGGGATCCAGTGTCTGCAACTCGAGCATCGCGTCACGTTTCGGAGTCAGGGATTGTGTGATGCGTGTCTTTGGAAACAGGTCTCGAAATAGAAAGATATGGGAGGAAGGTATGGGAGAAGAGAAGGAGGAGGAGGGAGGAAGGGGGAGAGGAAAGGTCTAGCGAGAGAGGATGGGGGTATACAATGATGATATGCAGACTACGTATAGAAGCTCTAAGGAGACTTGCGGGGTCTTGATGAGGCATGAAGAAACGAAGGTTACGTACATCCTGATAGTACGATGGGGTCACTGGCACATGGCACCAGGGAAGAGACACCACGAGAACGATGAATACATGAGTGGCGTGGAATACGGGCGAGATATTCAGATGTATCTAGACACGCACATCTCAGCATATCGACGATGTCCCAGCGGTGATATAGTACGAGAAACTAGACACTCTTCCACGCGCCGTCTCGAGGCCAGCATGCCGCTTCAGGTCTGTCATGGCTACTCCTTCATACCAAGACGAAGTGGAAAAACTCCCCCATGACATCGAGTACAAAGACAGCACATCTCTGACAACACTTCATCCGCCAGCACCATTGTCGCGTGGCCTTCCACGTGTACTCGAGTACAAAAATCTCTCGAAACTCCATCTTCTATGCACCTTTTTCCTTCGAGTCCTGGTATACCAACCTCGATACCGACATCGCTCCCTTCAGATCTTCAGGGAAAACAATCGTCAAACGAAATCGATACACCAGAGTAACAATGTGCCGCCAGCATGTTAGCCGGTACTCTTGCGGATGCGTAGAGCGTCTACATGGCCACATAATTCCATGTGGCATGATGGGGGTGCCGTGTCCACCAACAAACCGAGAGATAGTAGTGCAGTTCAATGTCCAGACGCCATGTGAGAACCACGTGGGTGGAGGAGGTAGAGGACCAACGGGACCAACGGGTGGCCGGGGGTTCTGGGATGTGGCTATGTAAGGTAATCGGCATGTTGCCATACCAAAATCATGTTAGAGGGATCCATGGTGGTGCATTCTGGCGAGACAAGCATCTTGTTGCAAGGTCATGAATCGCAACCGTGCTCTGGCTGTGCAAGGTGATGATACTAGATATATAGATATGACAAGTTAGCATGAAGCGAGGTTGACCTGGGGCTATTATCGTGACACTGCCATGCGAGTCCTTGCATATAACCTTAGTCTCAATGGTTCGCCACTTTGAGTAGGTGCTGGAATTGTTGCACTGGAATCTGCATCGCATAAATGCATCAGATGTCTAAACGTCTTGTCAGCAAGCGGCCATGACTGGGAGGTGAGCCGCAAGACGATTTTGGGGAGTTCCTCAGTGATCTTGGTGATAAGAAGTAAATCATTTTCCGAAGAGTCATTTACTATCTAGGCAAAGTGTTTTAATCATTGGAAGCAAGGGGACATGTCGTAAACTTACCAAATGTAGCGTATTCTGGAAGCAAAGCTGAGGCCGAAGCTGTAAGCAAACTCTTGGGACGACGGATCATAGATGGTATAGATACTCAGTCCACCTGTCTCGTGGTTAGCATGGATCCACACAGTCTGTGTTATGGAAACAATGCGGCATGAGACTTGCTCAGAATATGTAAGAAATTGAATATCAGTGGGCCGATGCCGTTATGAAACCCCGGCGAGGGTCTCCGACAAAGGACTCAATCGCAAATTACGTCATCATTGGAAAGGAAAGATGGTGGAGAGAAGGAATAGACTTACTTATTGAAATTTGCTGACTGCAATTTGCCTGTGGTCAGCAAATCATTGTGTAGATTCTCAGATCTATGCGAGTGCCTCGTTGGGTGGCGGTCATGTCGTTCCTGCAAGGCTCCGAGCACTCTGCATCTGTGCAATGCGCAGGCCCTGCATACGCAAATTGTGCCTTTGGAGAGCGGAGCTGGAAAGTCAAGTGGTGAGTGAGGTGGAAGAGAAACGCGAGGCAGAGAGTCGCGCAGAAAAAGCTGGCTGCGACCGGGGGTCAGCTCGCCTACGGCCTTGGCGTCTGGCACTACCGCACATTGATTTGCGACCCGGACACACAGATACACCACGACAAGACAACAACCACAACCATCGACTCCTGTTCCCGACCGGTACGCCTGCAGCAATATTTCCACGCTCCTTTTCTGTCTTCTAACGCCTCCGTGCAGCCACAACCGTCGAAATGGGTGACGTTGATATCACAACGAGCAAGTGGAGGATCGTGGAGGTTGGCCGCGTCGTCATCTTTGGCGCTGGTCCGTACGCGGGACGGTTAGCAACCATTGTCGAGATCATCGACCACAAGCGTGTACGTTTGCTGCCCCGGACATGGTGGTGAGGGAAGGTCGCAGTCGCTAATGCGGTGCAGGTGCTCGTTGATGGACCCTCCGAGAAGGCACCCGTTCCCCGACACTCCGCCAACCTTTCCGACGTGTCTCTGACTTCGATCGTCATCCCCAAGCTCCCGCGCGCCACAGGACGAGGATTCACCAAGAAGCGATGGACTGAGGAGAAGGTTGACGAGAAATTCGCGGAGAGCACCTGGGCGAAGAAGAGCGCTCAATTCCAAAAGCGGAGGCAGCTCAGCGACTTCGAGAGGTTCAAGGTCATGAAGCTGCGAAAGCAGGTGGGTGCACCATTCTTTCATGAATACGCTTTGGACAATCGCAGACCTAGTTGTTTCTTGGTTTGGCATGTAAGCGCAAAGGGCGAGGGCTAACTTGATTCATAGGCACGTTTCGAGGTCCGCAAGGCCCTTTCCAAGGTCTCCGCGAAGGCATAGATGGACTGCTGGGGTCCAGGTGGCGAAGCAGGCGCGTAGAGGCGACGCTACGTGCTGGAAGTGGATGTCGTTTGCATTTCACGAGCATTCCGAATGCCTGTTCCGGACATTCAAAATTCAATCCAACTTTCAGGTGAATCATTCATGGTTGGCATGGTGCAATTCGGATCGGAAGGTTAAGACGGCTCTCTTATGCGCACAAATATAGCAAAAAGAGCCGAATTCCATACAGTTCATGAAACCGCACATAATGCTCAATTGATATCCCGTGCGCAAGTTGCTCTACCCCGTCTAGCGTGATTCGCGATGCCTTGATGGTGAACCTGGGAAGGTGTAGCTGCGTTGTAATGTCACTCGAGCTTCCGACTCGCTAATTTGCCCACAAGCGAAAACGCAGAAGGCTCCGCTAAGCTCAACTTCGCGCAAGAGCACTGCACCCTGCCCGCTCCACCACACACAACATCATGGCCAACCCCCGCATTGAAGAACTGCCAGACGAGCCCGAGAAGAAGGGAGCCGAGGTCGAGGATGCTGAGTCCAGCTCCGAGTCCGAGGGCGAGGCCGGCGAGGGCGAGACTGGCATCCCCGCTGGTGCCTCTGTCGCCGTACACTCCCGCAACGAGAAAAAGGCTCGCAAGGCCATCGCCAAGCTTGGACTGAAGCACGTCGAGGGCATCACCCGTGTTACGCTTCGCCGTCCTAAGAATGTGAGTGTGGATGCATCGAGTGGAAGCTTGGGGAAACATCAATCCAAGCTCTTGGGCGTGCAGCGAGACTGACTACCATGTTAGATTCTCTTCGTCATCAACCAGCCCGATGTCTACAAGTCTCCCTCAAGTAACACCTGGATGTGAGTTGTGTGGCTCCAGCGCAATTGGGCCTAAACTAATCCCATGGCAGCATTTTCGGCGAGGCAAAGATCGAGGACTTGAACTCTCAGGCTCAGGCTTCCGCTGCCCAGCAGCTCGCTAACGCTGAGAACGCTGCTCACGATCACTCTGGCCATGACCATGACCACGACCATGGCAAAGGCAAGGCTGTCGAGGAGAAGAAAGAGGAAGAGGAAGATGACGGCGAGGAGGTCGAGGACACCGGTCTCGAGGCCAAGGACATTGAGCTCGTGATGGCACAGGCCAGTGTGTCGAGGAAGAAAGCTGTCAAGGCACTCAAGGAGAACGACAACGACATTGTCAACTCCATCATGGCTCTCAGCGTATAGAAGTGCTTACTACCGCTCGGTCTTTCGGAAAATCGGCAGGTCTCCTGGGAGCATTGAGGAGTCGCTGTACTTCTGGGCATGTGTATAAGAGAATCATAAAATGGCCATTTCTCCTGGTGGTGTTCACATCATGAAACTATGTCCCGTCACCATTGTCATACGTGATGTTCAATTGCGGTTTGGTTGGTCGCGCTGAATGTCCCAGACGCAGAATTTCACTATCAATAGACAGGCTTATCTTGATATCAAAATTTGTAAACCAGAACTTGCCCCCGACCGTCAACTACCACATACCCTTCCGCCTGACCTCGGGAGGCTTGTTCACATACGCAGGAGCTGGTTTTTACCGAGGGATACAACACCCACACACAGCCCTTATTCAAAAGGCTTTCTAAGGCTTTGCTATACCCAAAAACACGGTCTACATAACATATAACGACCTTCAAAGAAGGTGCTTGATATTCCTCACTAAAACCAGCGTATTGAGGCTGACATAACACGTGCCAAGACATTTAGCGTCGACGAGCTGCGGAAGGGCAACCGGAGAACTTCGCGACTTGCACAAACCCATCCCACCACCACCCCCGTCCCAATCCATCACCATGTCAGTCGGAGTACGTCATCCCCTTTCATTGGCCCTTGGTGAAGCTCTCGGGAGCTCCATTGCTGCTCCCGCTGGGCCACCGCTCATGCAATTGCGCTCGCCGCTCGAGGAGGAGAAAACTAACTCACCTGTCACCTACAGCGCAGCGCCGCCCTCAAGCTTGACTGGACCAAGATCGGCACACAGCTCGGTCTCAAAGGCAGCACTGCTTCCGCTCTCCAGGCCTTCAAGAAGCGCAACGACGACGCGCGCCGGAAGGTCAACGTCCTGTCCGAACAGTCGCAGACCGTCGACTTCTCCCACTACCGCTCCATCCTCAAGAACACGGCCGTCGTCGACGAGATCGAGAAGAGCTTCAGTGCTTTCAAGCCCCAGACATACGATGTGAACAGGCAGATCAAGGCCATTGAGGCTTTTGAAGCGCAGGCTGTGAGGAGCGCCGAGGAGACCAAGAGCGTGGTGGACAAGGAGCTGAGGGACTTGGAGAAGACGCTGAAGAACATTGAGGAGGCGAGACCATTTGAGGACCTCACAGTGGTATGTGTTGAGCCGGTATCAAGCAACATGTTCAGTCCTCGCTAACGGATGGTACAGGACGAGGTCGCTGCTGCTCAGCCCGATATTGACAAGCGCACTGAGCAGCTCGTATCGAAGGGTCGCTGGATGGTTCCCGGCTACAGGGTAAGTCTTTCACGTATGGACTCGTTCGCTGAGGTCACTAACTGTTTCAATAGGAGAAATTCGGAGACTTAAGCCTCCTATAAGCATTTTCCTCTTTCATTGCCAAAGGTCCCGGACTGGGTTGTACTACAATATTGTGAATAGTCCCAAGGTACAATGCCTCTATAGATTCGATTGTCTCGATTCTCACGTCCGTCTCCCAAAATATGTTGCAGGTGCATACTTGACAGATTAAGGTTTGCAGGGTAGAAGGCCCGGGCTTCACCTGCCGCAAGGCACACCAGCCTCTCAAGTTTCAAGTCCTCCCGAAACCCGCATTTGAGGCCGAGCATCCAGAACTACAGCCCACATTTGGCATACTCCAAACACATCGGCGATGAATTCTCCAATATTACGCCTTTGGGCAACTTCATGAAAAGTGTAGATTCCCCCCGGATGTCTTGCCAGCCAACCACACTTCCTTTGTTTACTTGAGCAGTGGGAGGACTGTGCCACCGCTCAATTTGAGTGCTGACTGTGCCATTTATTGTCTTCTTCGGGTAGTTTTACGAAAAGTGTGGATTGCAGACGGTTGCGTTGACCAGCCAATCCTGTGTCTTTTGGTCTTCAAAAACAGGGCGGCATGCTAGGTGCTACCACAGATAGTGTTATGTCCTCTCCACTTCTCGGGTGCGATGCCGTGAATGGTCCTCTTCGGGTAGTTTATGAACAGTGTGCAATACTGACGGTTGCGATCGCCAGCCAATCTTATGTCTTTCGGTCTTCAGCAACATAAACACATGCTAGGGGCTGCCACGGATAACGTTATATCACGTCTCGGTTGCAATGCTGCCTTGTGCTATTTCTTGTCTACTTTGGGCAGTTTGAGAAAAGTGTGCAAAGCTGAGGTTGTCTTTGCCAGCCTATCCTACGTCTTTGTTCCTGTGCCACCACGGATCATGCCATACTCCTCATTTGTACTCCCCGAATACATGCAGTCATTCGTGTAATACCAAGTCTTCTGCGATCAATACAAGACATGGTAGATGAAGATCAATCTCGTCAATTGGCCAGGTCGCACATTGAGTAAGATGTGGTGCACCAGACGAGAAGCCCTCAAACAATCTGTGGAAGCATGTGAACCTTGGAAAGCAGTGGTTCCAGATTCGTCTCTTTGGTTAGCTACTGCATTGGGTAGTCTTGAAAGCCGTGGATTGCGGACGGCTTTCTACACCAGCCAATCCCTCGCCATCTGACGCTTGCGCCCCGAGCAGATAGTAGGGCCGTCTGAATCGTGGATGAAACTTTCATGTGCCCAACGTTCTACTCGTTTCCGGATGTTAGGCTCGATACTGACTGGTGATCATTCATTTTGTATCTTCGTCCCAAGTTCTCAATCATCGTCAGGCCATCCTGATACATGCAAACGCTGGGATTGAGTTTGGGCTAACATGCGAGGTGAACCTAGTATAGAAACGGAGTTCTGAAATTGGCAGACTGCAATAGACCTAGGAACGATACTGACTGTAGCTCCTTGAGGATGGGTCGTTTGCCCCGACGGGCAGTGACAGGGTCAGAGTGAAGTGAACAGGCGTTCGCGGAGAACGCCAAGCATCGCGGCTGAATAATTCACGAAAGCGGTGCGTCATATCTCGGAATCTTCGAATGGCAAACAAATTACATGTACTTTCGCCCCTAAGTCTCCATCACTTCCATACTGAACCTCCAAATGTCTACCACATTCATACCGCGAGCTGCAGTGCGGAGCTTGTCGCGCGTAGTGCCTTGCGCACGTTCTCACACTTCTCGGGTCGCTGCAAGATGCGTACACCACGGTACTCCGTCAACAGCAGCCTCTCGCCCCCAGCTTAAGTCTGGTGCACAGCAATGGGTCCCAAGAGTCTCGTTACCAAGCGTGACTCAGGGACGACGTACTATGTTCATTCAAACCGAGACCACACCAAATGCCGACGTATAGTCAATCTTGTCGCGCAACAAGTGCAGCTCACTGACCTTCGACAGGCACTAAAGTTCAATCCCAATCAACGAGTCCTTCCCGAGTCGATATCGTCTCCCTTCCTCGAGTATCTGTCTCCTCGGTCAACCCTAGCACCTCCCCATCCCTCACCCCTCGCCGGGAAGCTCCTCAACATCGATGGCGTGACATCCGTCTTCTTCGGCCAAGATTATATTACCGTCACAAAAGACAGCGCCACCCCGTGGGCTCACGTCAAGCCCGAAGTTTTCGCCATCATCAATGAGTTCATGTTGTCCGGGCAAACGATCGTCAACACCGTAGAGGACAAGGCCAAGGAGGGCGGTCAAGATGGAATGGAGATCGACAGCCTTGCGTATGACGAGAACGATGACGAGGTTGTGGGCATGATCAAGGAAATCCTAGAGACGAGAATACGACCTGCAATACAGGAAGACGGTGGCGATATCGAGTTCAGAGGATTTCATGACGGACAAGTACTCCTCAAACTGCGAGGCGCATGTCGAACGTGCGACTCAAGCACCGTGACGCTCAAGAATGGCATTGAGAGCATGCTGATGTAAGTTGGGACGACGTAACGCTGACCAAAATCCGGAAACTAATGGGCCAACAGGCATTATATCGAAGAAGTGAAAGGCGTACAACAGGTGCTAGATCAAGAAGAGGAGATTGCGTTGCAGGAATTTGCGAAATTCGAGGAGAAGTTGAGGCAACAGAAGGGGCCGAATGCTGCTCCCTCGACCGTCGGTAAAGGCAGCCTAGATACTGTTGAAGGGTAGTCTCAAAAGTCAGAATATCAAGCTTGGATTCGAGACCGCCACTTGCAAAGGCTCTTTGTATTATCTGAACTTGAGTTTATTTGCCATTACCCAAGGTTTTTGCCTTGCGGTTATAGGACGGGCAGAAGCATACGCCCGAGTGTCCTCTTTTGGAGCTCGAAAGTTGACTTCTCGATAACATCTTATCATCTGCAGGGATTGCTTTTGGTTGCTAACAATTGTCAGGAAACAGTCGTCCTCTCAAGTGAGTGTGACCAACCGCCACAATCTACGAGGATCGCGCATTTTTCGAGTCAAGAATCCGCCAATAGCTAAGAGGCTTCATCGGCCTTTGCTAACCCCTATAGTACACTACGAGTGTGGTTTCACAACGTTGGCGCGAGCTTCTTGTATATGGCTCAATCAATACAGGCTCCTCGTAGGGCCTGCATTCTTCTATCGATTATGTCTGCAGTCTTGCGAATCGCTAATGTCATTGTAGGCATGGCAGTGCCGCAAAGAGCTCATAGGCCTTGCCCTTTATCTGATCTCGCATCGGGTACCACAACAGGTGAACTTTAACCGTACAACCGTGCGTAAACTCGAGCCTCTGGAAGGTTCCGAAGATAAAATCTCACTTTCAACACGCCAGAGGCATCATTTTCAACCTTCGCAAACGTTCTCCATCCCAGGGTTACAGGTTTGGATCACTTGGAGACATTGCTTTTGTTTGCGGGGCTTGCTCTGCATGAGGGCTCCACTTACCGCACATTCGCGCCACTCTCAATCATTGCACTCTACTTCCTCGAACACTACCCTTTCTCTTTCTTTTATAGCTCTCATTAGCATGTGTTAGCTTCGCACTACGGACGCATATGTAAGTCTTCGTTCTGACGTTTCGTCGCTTGATCTAACATGGCGCCAGGCTGCCCAATGAATACTGCTAGTGAAGAATGTTTCTGGTGTCAGAACTTCCCCGAGGATGACGACTCTTCTTTCAAGCTCTGCGCTCGTTGCAAGAGTGTAAGATACTGCTCTGAAGATTGCCAGCGCAAGGATTGGAAGCACCACAAGGAAGGATGTGCCGAAATCGCAGACGGCAAACCGAGGCAGCTTTCGGCACGAGCAGCACTGTGGGTTATACCCCCAGAGTTCCAGTCGTACTTTCCACCTATAGACGACACTGTATACTTTCTCAAGTCCTGTCTGCCTCACACCCGAGACGTGACAATCTCCGGCCCTTATTGGCCGTTGGACACACTGGACCAGGACATCAGGTTGCGCATTGCGGCGGTTGGTAGCGACCCAGGTCATGTCAAGTGGTTGGATTTCATCGAGGAGCACTCAATATTTGAGGTGGGATCCCTCGTTGCAGCCTTACCCCAAAGTGAGGGTAGCATCAAACTCGAAATTTTACCCCATCACAATTCAGAGGTTGCTGCCTTTTTACGACGTGGCGGTCTCAGCAAAACCCAGCCAGTGTATGGGGTGTATGAGCAACTGGCCGACCCGACCTATTCACCTTGTGCTTCCGAACATCCCTCTCTGCCTATACTTGACGCACGCGTTCATTCTGTCTTCCTGGATCGAGGCGATGCTAATCGAACAGCATTGGCAATTCTAGAGCAATGGAAAGCAGAGGTCCCTACGGCGGAAATTGACCGAGTCGATCAGTCAGGTGTGTGGCCTGCCACCTGGTACTCGTTTCTTCCTGCTAATGAGTCTTGTAGATGGTACGCTCATAGGGTATTTTGAACAGCCCCCCGGTACTGTCCAAAAGATTGTGATGGTAGTGCTGGATGATGGGACGAACGAATGCGCGTATCATTCCCTTTAAAAGTGTGCGCTTGTTCGACTCAGGACGTCCCTGTTCCGCTCGTCGTCAATGAAGCCAGGGCAGAACCACAAATCTACACCAACCCTACTGATATTTTATCACGACTTTGCCAGGCCATATGTATCGAGCTCACAAAGTCCGACGAACGACAATGCTTCCGGGTAGCAACATCGTAACTGCACTCTGCCACCACTTCCACTTTCGCTCCAACATGTCTTCTTCGAAGGCGTCGATCATGGATGAACGTTGTCCCGTCTGCTTCTTCGAGCTGTCAAGGAACGATGACCATCTCGTAATATGCAGCCTATGCAAGAAGCAGTGTTACTGTACAGATCCTTGCCAGCAATTGGATCATCCACGGCACAAACATGACTGCACACCTGGCGGAGGTGATATTACGTCCAAGACTCCAAAGATCAACTCCGAGGGCGATACAGGACAAGCGAACTATACGATTGAGTCTCGGATACTGCTGGAGCAATCGAACAAGATATTCAAGCAGCTTGAACCAAAGGAAGAGAGCTACCTGCTGTACTACATTGGGGTGTCGAAAGCACGGTACCACGAGAAGTTTATTACAGGGCCGTATGATAGTCCCAAAGCAGTCATCGATAGAATCATGAACGTCCTCGGTCTAGAACTATGCAAGGCGGGCATCCAAGAGTTCAGGCAGATCATCCAGACATGTGGCATCCGCGGCTTCACGCTCATCTCCAGTCAAGTGCCGAGTGGTGACCACATGACGATCGAGCTCATCAAAGAGACGAACGCTGATGTGGTTGCTCAAGTCGCACTAATCGTTCGCTCCTCCGTAGACGTATACCGAGTTGATGTGGCGTACGCGTCGCCGGAGACTATGGAGTATCTTAGACTGTCGCACAAGTCTGGTTCAGACATGTACAATACTCTGGGGAGTTATCTGAGCATGGACAAAGCTAACGGCATCGCGGAAGAGATGTTGAGCAAGTGGGAGAAAGACGCACCAGGCGGTCAAAGGATACAACGAGATCGAGCTGGGCTCATACTGGGTGTTGTGCGAGGCATACAGGGGGATGTCAAGGAGGTTGGAGTGCATCGTATTGAGTTTCCAGGGCTTTGAACGCTACATGACTACGAAGGAGCTGGTCTTTAATAAGGAATACGCCAAGCACCTCCATCTCACCTGGGCATGTCGTTATATACTGTGTAAGTATTATTGTAGGGCATAACAAAGCTCAGGAAAGCCTCTTGGATGTAGGCTATTTGTAAGTTTAGTAGTCCTAAAAAAAAATCAGCTCCTTCGTATGATGATCTCCGTCTATATGGGATTTCCCAAGATATCGGTTACGGAGGCGTCCTAGCGCAACGGCCGGAATCGACGCCAATCCACGTGTCCGCGTGCAACTGCCAGACGGTGATTGGTGCGGACTTCGGCATCGGCGATCGCGCTCCAGGCGCCTCGGTTGCCTTGTTGAGCAATCAGCTTGGTGCGGTTTTTCTTTCTTTGAGCAGATAGCGGACGGCAGGCGGCATTCAACAACTCGGGGCAGCTGTCAATTTGCCTCTGGACTCTGCAGTCTCTGCTACCCTTGGAGCAACATATCAATGGCAGGAGTCAGTCCACGCTTGTGGCCAGGTGTATTGTCAAGGCGTCTCTTCAACGCCGTCCAGGCACAGGCTGTGTGAAACAAGGCCGGAGACGCGCCAAACCATTGTTGACGAGGTGCGGGCGCCGATAAGACATGCACGGACGTAAACCACCTATGACCGTATGACGCTTGATCGTGAGTTCCTGCATGCATCGCGACTTCTAAGCGTTCCCTGCTGCAGCGGACGCCAACAAAACCTTCCGCTGCTGCTTACCCTGCCACTGCTCCCACTCCCATCGCCTCAGGTCCTCCGTGTCCAACACCTACAGCAATAGACACACACTTGTCTGACCATTCATTCTGCTTTCTCATTCTTGGCTGTCTAATTACCGCCCGTATTGTTTGCTCAGCATTCGCATCTCCTACACCGCCTTCTCACCGCACACCTCAATCGCAACCACTAGTACCTTGATAGAGAACTCGGACCAGTCTCCGCACTGATTCATTGTCATGGTTCTTATTGAGAACCAAACATACCTCTGCGAGGAGGAGAAGCGCCTCAAGCAGGACAGAGAGCGCACTGCTTACTGGAAGCGATGGGGACCCTATGTTGCCGAGAGGCAATGGGCCACAGGTCAGTTCCAGGAACGCTATACTTGGTGAACTTAACTGACCTGCTGCAGTACGCGAGGACTACTCGTGAGTTCATCCGCCGTCACCCGGTTCCTGTTGTATTAACTAACCTCTACAGCCATGATGGAGATGCATGGAGCCGTAAGTGAAATGCATCCGTAGAACAAGAGCAAGACTAACGGCCACCCAGACTTTACGCATGACATGGCACGAAAGCGCGCATTTCGCTGGGGCGAGGACGGCATTGCTGGCATTTCCGACTCGCATGGCCTACAAAACATTGCGTTCGCGTTTTGGAATGAGAAGGAGTATGTTATGCTAGACCGTTCCCGCGAATGCAACGCTCACCAGAGTACAGTGACTTCTTGAAAGAGAGGTTGTTCGGTCTCTCGAATCCACAGGGCAACCACGGAGAGTCGATCAAAGAATGCCATTTCCACCTGGACAACACTCCCACAGCATGTCACCCGACACATCCTCCGTCAAACTTCCGCTAACAATGCTATAGCACTCGTACATGAAATTCCTCTACAAATACCCTCAGCGCAAATTTCCCTACGAAGACCTCATTGCGACGAACGCGAAGCGTAGCAAGCTCGAAAAAGAATACAACCTAACTGATACCGGAGTTTTCGACGATGACAGGTACTGGGACATCTTCATCGAGACCGCAAAGGAAGCAGACGACCCCGAGGAGATTTTGTGCCGGGTGACGGCTTACAACCGCGGACCTGACCCTGCGCCTCTGCATATCGTACCGCATGTGTGGTTCCGCAATACGTGGGCTTGGGGTCACGAGGACATCAAAAAGAAGCCTTCCATCCGCAAAGTTTCCTCGACCACGGCCCATTCGAAACACCACAAACTCGGAGAGCGTTACTTTCAGCTTTCGCCGTCTCCAGGTACAGGCTCGAGCGGCGAAGACGTTCAGCCAAAACTCCTCTTTACCGAAAATGAGACCAACTACAAAGCCATATGGAACGGCGAGAACAAAGTTCCCTATGTCAAAGATGGAATTCATCGCAGGATCGTTGATGAGCAGACGAGTGCTGTTAATCCGCAAGAGCAGGGCACAAAGGCTGCGGCGTGGTATGCCTTTGACGAAGATGAGGGTGTTCCCCCGGGAGAGTGCGCAGTGGTCCGGTTCAGGTTCTCGAAAAGATACGAAGGGTACTTGGACGAAGAGTTGTTCGACGACATCATCGAGCAGCGTCGCGCTGAGGCAGATGAATTCTACTATCGCATAAGCCCGCTTCCGATCGCCGACGATTTGCGCAACATTCAACGTCAGGCTTTCTCCGGCATGCTATGGTGCAAACAGCATTATCATTTCATCTGGGACCAGTGGGCGAATGGAGACCCAGGGATGCCTCCGCCACCGCCGAGCCGCAAAAACGTTCGGAACAAGGAGTGGAAGCACATGTATCTCGATGACATTTTGTCGATGCCGGACTCTTGGGAGTACCCTTTCTTTGCAGCTTGGGACAGTGCCTTCCATTGCATCCCATTGACCATGGTAGATCCGGATTTTGCCAAGAAACAGCTCGACATCTTCACCCGCGAATGGTATATGCATCCCAACGGCCAATTGCCTGCTTACGAGTGGAACTTTGGAGACGTCAATCCTCCGGTCCATGCCTGGTCTCTCTTCAGAGTATTCAAAATGGAGCGGAAGATGTACGGTCGCGAAGATTTCGACTTCCTCGAACGCGTTTTCCAGAAACTGCTGCTCAATTTCACGTGGTGGGTGAACCGAAAGGACGCTAATGGAAGCAATGTTTTCGAGGGTGGCTTCCTTGGCCTCGACAACATTGGTGTCTTCAATCGATCGGAGCCCCTACCGACTGGTGGTATCCTCGAGCAAGCCGACAGCACCGGTTGGATGGGCTTTTATTGCCTCAACATGCTCAACATCTGTTTGGCACTTGCTACACGGCGACGAATCTACGAGGACATGGCCTCGAAGTTCTTCGAGCATTTCATTCTGATCAGCGACGCCATGCAATTCCGCACAGGCGGAGAAGCCAAACCGCTTTGGAATGACGAAGACGGATTCTACTATGACGCCATCTCCTGGGGAGGTCCGTGGAGTCACCAAATGCCAGTTCGATCCCTCGTTGGCCTGATCCCCCTATACGCGACCTTGACCTTGGAGCCAGAGGTCATCAACAAGTTCCCCGATTTCAAGAAGAGACTCGAATGGTTTATCAATAACCGTAGCGAGACTGCGGGACGGAACATTGCGTCCATGAAAAAGCGAGGGAAAGATGATCGTCTGCTTCTATCTCTCGTAAGCGAAGACCGGTTGAAGCGCATCCTGTCGAGGATGCTTGACGAGGGTGAGTTCTTAGCAGATCATGGCATCCGATCGTTGTCGAAGTATCACAAGGACCATCCCTATGGTATGGATGTGAACGGGCAGCGATTTGAGGTCAGCTATATCCCTGGCGACTCCGACAGTGGATTGTTTGGCGGCAACAGCAACTGGCGCGGACCTATTTGGTTGGCTGTCAACTTCCTCCTCATCGAGTCCCTCCAGAGATTCTTCTTATACTACGGCCATAACCTCAAAGTGGAGTGTCCGACCGGTTCGGGCGACTACATGCATCTCGGCCACGTTGCTGAAGAAATTCAGCATCGTCTGCAGCACCTTTTCGCACGTGGTGATGACGGTCGGAGAGCCATCAACGATGGAAATGAGATGCTGGACTACGACCCGAACTGGAAGGATTACATGTGGTTCCATGAGTTCTTCGATGGAGACACTGGCCGTGGCCTTGGAGCAACTCACCAATGCGGATGGACTGGATTGATTGCAAAAATGATCCATGACACTGGGTATGTCATTGGTCCTCCTACCTGAAATCCTTGAGAACTAACAATGTTACAGCATGACCTGCAGACTTCCGCAAACACCACGCACGCCGTCGACTGCTGCCGCGCACTACTTTGATGACGTATTTGCCCACACAGGAAGGCCAAAGAAACCTCATCATCTCCGAAGATCTTCCACAACCCGTAGCATTGGTCACCGAAGTGATTGGGAGACGTCGACCAACGACGATGAGGAGGGTCTCACTCCCATCAACCGCAGCAACTCGATTGGCTTCCTGGATGAAGACGCGTTGAAGAAGAAGGCCGAAACAGATCAGCATGTGGCCTCGTACGTTCGTGATCAGCTTGAGCGGATTCGAAGCAACGAATCTGCGGATGTCGATCATGGCGAGTTCGAAACTTCGCTTGATGGAGTAGTGGAGAAGAAGCCCAAGACCAACGGACACACGAATGGTGGCGGGGGCTATTTCGACAAGGACCCGTATCACGGCAAGTAGATGTGCGGGCTGGCTTGGTACAAGAAGAGGAGGCAAGATGGCAAGCTGTAGACCAAAAGTTGATCCCTAGACCCATAGACCGATTCCCCCTACATCTAGACTAGACACCAATAAACATTCCTACCACTGATGTCATCAATGTGACCGATCAAATTTGTATGCGTATTTGATGTCTCTCCATGGCCCGGGCCGCTTCGGTGGCCTTCATCACGTGCAAGCGTGGTTCCCTGCTTAGTCATGCTTGTTTATGGCGGGGCCAAACAACGAGTCTCGACTGGGATCGCTCTCGCTGCGCTTTAGCCAGATCTTCCACCTTGTTCCCTGCTTCTTGCTCTTGAACCTGTCGCTCGTTAATGGTAGAGATCTGCTCGATTCGTTCCTAGCAAATGTGCGTATATTCCATTCCTGACCCTGGCGCAATCACCCAGCTAACACCAGGAATGCAGTCGCAAACCGCTCGCAAGACACATTCGCCTCTTATAGCTGAGACCAGCGGTGCCGTGAAGGATGTCAGGTTTCATAACCACAATGTTCGTCTCTCCTTCTTCCAATTGCTTGCCTTCATTCCTGGCGAAGCCAAAGCCGCTTCAGCCCATCTTCACCTTCGTCCAGAGCCAGAGCTACATGAATCTTGGGATGGAAGCACTGGACCGGCCGGGACTGGGCATCTCTGATGAGACGTGGGAAAGAGCTCCAGGGAGCTGCCTCGAGGCTGCGGGGCCTGCAAAACCACAAACAACATACAAAAGTCCGGTACAAAGGCTTGGGGAGGTGTTGCGGATACCTCAGGCAGGCGGTTCACCGACACTGCAAAATCCGAGTACAGACTTGGGTCAGGGCACAGGAGCAAGAGAGTCTGGCTTTCCACCTCCTACGCCCCAGTCCAGTCCTCAATTGCAGTCGTTCGAGGACAGCGCGGCCTTTGAGTGTCCCAACCACTCCTATCGGCTTCTCCCCGGCGGCAACCGCTCCCCGACACGCAATGATCTGAGGAGAGATTGGGATGGCTGCTCTGGACGAAGGGTTGACGATGCGTGGGGCGAGGGCACCGTGTCCTCCCCTGCATCCCGCGCACAACTTCTCGCATCGCAAAACAATGGCTACTTTGCAGGCACAAGCTTACTTTCTTCCCTTTTCTCTAGTAACCCTCGCACTCGAGCGCCGTTCAAACCGCAGAAAGGAGGCCGTGGCACACACAGCTGGCAGCTCAAGCAGTATGCCGAGGCTACATTGGGCAGTGGTAGCTTGAGGAAAGCAGTCAAGCTGCCAGAGGGCGAGGACAAGGATGAGTGGCTGGCGGTCAATGGTGAGACAGAACAAGAAAAAAAAAGACAAACATATACTTACATTGGCGTCGAAGTGGTCGACTTCTACAACCAGATCAATCTGCTATATGGGGGCATCACCGAGTTCTGCTCGCCGCAGAGCTGTCCAGAAATGAAGGCAACCGACGAGTAGGGAACACACGACCGCCGAGGACAGGTATAGTGCTGACCTGAAACAGGTTCGAATACCTCTGGCAAGACAGCGAGAACTACAAGAAGCCCACCAAGATGCCTGCGCCCGAGTACATTGAGCACCTCATGGCATGGGTCCAGAGCAACATCGACAACGAGCAGATGTTCCCCAGCAGAATCGGCGTTCCCTTCCCGAAGACCTTCCCTGCACTGCTCCGCAACATCTTCAAGCGTCTATACCGTGTCTACGCGCACATCTACTGTCACCATTACCCGGTCATCATCGAACTGGGCCTCGAGCCGCATTTGAACACGAGCTTCAAGCACTATGTCCTCTTCATTGACGAGCATGGCTTGGCGAGCGGGAGCAAGGACTTCTGGGGTCCCCTAGGAGACCTTGTGGAGAACATGTTGAGGAGTGACTGAGTCTTTTGGGTGGTCGTGGAAATAGTGTGGGCGACTACGCGCTTTTCGAAGCTCGGTCTGTCACAGCAACACTTGATATTCTGGCGTTGGGTAGGGCAGCATCCACCTGGGCATGATGTTTACACACGGGATCGTCAGGAGTTATGAGGAACGTCTACGCATGATACATACTAATGAAGAATATGTCCCAAGCTCTCAAAATGTTCCTGTTGTACACTACAAGGGTCTAAAAGAATGGAGCTGTGATGCTGACTAGGACCCCGGAAGGATTAAGCCTGTATTTCAAAGTAAGCGAGTCTCTTAGGCACCAGCGAGCTAAATATGACCTTATTGCCCTACTCTCTGTACAGAACTGACATGGTATTCATTCCAGAACAATCCTCTTCAGGGAGCCATGGCCCCTTCAACGCATAGCACTTATGGGAACCGGAACCCGACTCACAACACACTATCCGTCTTTGCAAAGCTCCCCGCAGATCTCCTCCCACCCATCCTCGACATCATCGTCAGTTCCGTGCTACGAGATGTATACCCAGGACGTGGCGAACTGCACAGATTATTGCAGCTCAGACTCGTCTGCCGTACGTCCCGTCCCGTCCCGTCCCATCCTATGCTATCCTATTCTATCCATGATATCGCTCTCCACACACCCACTTTACATCAAATCCGGAATCCTATTCCTCTATCTATCTATCATCCATGAATCCTTGTCCTACGCCCCTCTCTCCCCCCACTAAAGCTATACCTATACCCACCTTCCCCCTCCCCCATCCCCTCCCGACTCAACCCCCAACTTACACAACTCTGAGCACTCACTCTAGCAGGCTCCTTCAACACCCCAACCCTGCACTCCATCACAAAACACATTCTGCTCCCGCACCTGCCGCTCTGGTACCGGGGCGCCAGATCCCAGCCGCTGGACGAGCAAGACGCGAGAAGGCGTGTTGTGTGCGCCGCGCTGTATAATTCTACGACTCGGGCGTGGGCGGACGCGGAGTTTGAGGATCTGGTTGTTAATGTCGTGGTTAGGTGTTTGGGGGTTGCGGAGATGGGCTCGAGACTGGGGTTAGGGTTGGGGTTGGGGTTGGGGTTGGGTGGAGATGCAGGTGGTGGAAAAGGTGGAGGAGGAGCAGAGGTAGGTGGTGGAGGAGGAGAGGAAGGGGGAGGAGGAGATGGAGATGGAGGAGGAGATGGAGATGGAGGAGGAGATGGAGATGGAGGAGGAGCAAGAAAGGAAGGGGAAATTGAATGCTTTGGTATCAGGACGCCGTATGAGTACCGCCGCCTTACGACGTCTCTGGATTCAGACGTCCTGCGGAGGGTTTGTGAAGCGTTTGCCGCTCGGCCTAGGATCCAGTTACATGATCCGTGTCCTAGGGCGCAGAGAGCGCGGGGGTATGTTGCGCTGGCGGGTATGCTTGGTTGTACGGATTTAGCGTGTTTGGAGCAGGGGATGGGAAAGGAGAGAGGAAAGATGTTGAAGGCTGGATTGGAGGCTCTTGCTGCTGAGTATGGGGCGGTTGTTTGGGCGTTCGGGTATGGTGGCGCGTTTTATTAGAGGGAATTTTTGAGCTTGCTGCGAGGTTGGGGAGGAGTGATGTTAATGTTGATACAATGGGGATCGTGTGTGATGGAGATAGTAGGACACGGAGATTTATCTATACCTACCTCTACCTGAGACTGACTCAGCAACCCAGATCCTCGCGGGAAATACTAATTCGGTGATCTGAGCTGCGTAGCAGTAGGAAGCAGAATCTGCGATTGATAAGTCGACAATGAATTAGAGAAGGAGGATAATCTTTAGTGGGTATAATTCTCGTTTCCGAGTCTATGCTTTTGTCTATCCTCGAAGCCTAATAAGCGTATCCAAACTCCCAACTCCGTGGTATCCCCTGCTGATTGCGCGAAGAATCAATATATACAGAACAAAGCAAATATAATGGTGACGCTAGCTTTGGAATCAGCGTAGAGATGGCGCTACTGCATCTCTTGCTGGCCCTTGGTCCCCTTCACGCTTTCGCCTTCCTGCCAAACGCTTTCCATGGCGTCCCCTAGAATGGACATACCTTCCTCTATCTCGGCTTCGGTGATAACAAGCGGTGGGACGAACCGCAAGGTATTCGTTCCGCATGTGATTACCAACAGCCCTCGCTCCCTAGCGGCAGTCACGATCGGTGTAGGATCAACGTTGAGCTGCAAGCCGAGGATCAGACCTTTGCCTCTGACCTCGGAGATTTTTCCAGGAAAACGTTCATGTAGAGCTGTGAAGTTTTTACGGAAAGCCTGCTCTTTGGCAGGAATCGCCTTGAGGATCTTCGGGGACGACAAGCGGGTGAGGACATAAGAAGCTACTCGGCACGCCAAAGGATTGCCACCAAACGTTGTACCATGATCGCCAGTCTTGATGTGGTCACATACAAAGTCGTTGACTATCGTCGCGCCAATCGGGAATCCGTTGCCGAGAGCTTTGGCTGTTGTGAGGATGTCAGGCTGGCACTCAGCAGGGTAGGTCTCGTGGGCCCAGAATTGCCCTGTCCTTCCCAGACCGCACTGGATCTCGTCGAATATGAGAACAGCGCCGACCTCGGTGCACCGTTTGCGCAAGGCGTGAAGAAACTTGGGCGTGGCTACGTTGACACCGCCTTCGCCTTGAATAGGCTCAACGATGACACCGCATGTCTGCTCGGTCACTAGGTCGTTTACAGCAGCCACGTCGTTGAAGTCTCCATACTTGAACCCCGGTACCATGGGCGCGAACGGTGCTTGATACTTAGGATTCGGTGTAGCGCTGAGACTGCCCATTGTCCTCCCATGAAACGAGTTGTGGAAGGATGCGATCTCGTATTTGTTCTTGTCGGGAGAGACTGACTTTCCGACCTTGCGCGCAAACTTGATAGCAGCTTCGTTGGCTTCGCTACCACTATTGCAAATGAATGATCGGGTAGCTGCGGCCATACCTCCGGTCGCGTGCGTGAGCTGGATTAGCTGCTGGGAAAGAAGGCCAGTGTGAGGGTTGTGGTAGAGGTTGGAGGTGTGCACAAGTTGCTTTGCCTAGAGAAAAGGGTCTATTAGCACCGCAATCATGCGATTTGGGTGAGATTCCAGTTCGGACAACATACCTGCTCATAGAGAACGGTAGTCATACCATCATCGCAATGGCCCAGTGCGTTCACAGCGATGCCGGCAGTAAAGTCCAGATATTTCCGGTTTTCAATGTCCCATAGATAGCAGCCTTCGCCTTTCTCGAACATTGGAGGTGGCCGAACATAGGTGGGGACCATGTACGGGATTTGCTGGTTCACGAGACCAGCCGTCTTGGATGAGGAGGGAGGATCGGGCGTTGGGAGAGTCGACTCGCGCTGTGACAACTCAATGATCAGCATACTTCATCTTCAAGCAACCGTCAATGATCAGGTCTAATCATACTAGTATCGAGTCCTTCACATCCTGGGGGAGACTCGAGCCCTTCAGAGCTGCGGAGACAGACGACGCATAACGGGCAGGCGAACGGTAGACTCGAGGGACACGGAATGCTGAGGAAAGTCGATTGGGAGAGTATCGCAATGCCATTATGTATATTTTCTATGAGGAGCAGGAAAGAAACCGAAGTAGCATCAACGTTGGGGTATCATGCGGGAAATACTTCTTTTCTTGCGCCTGACGTGACTGTTCGAAATTCTCGAGCTCTTATCGATAGGCTTGCGCCGACCTCGGCCTGCGCGTATAGCTACAATAGCCTTGCGGCTAATCCTTCATCCACGAACGGCCGTATATCCATTCAGTAACGAACTCAGCTCATAAGGCTTGAGTGTGAACCTCTGGATAACATGGTACTTGACTGCCATCGCGACACATGACAGCGCAATCTCATCATCGGGTCGCTTCAATGCTTCTTCGCCTCTTTCTCCTGCCTCTTCTTAGCGACCAACTCATCAACCCTCCAAAAACTCGTGATGCCTTCCACGAACGCAGTGCCAACCCACAGCCACCACACTCGGTCTAGCGGAGTGACTCCATGTTTCCTTAACTTCTTGACCATAAGACTACTCTCAACCACATGAATACCCACCATGATCACCACGATATACAGGCGAACCGCTGAAATGAAATTGGCAAATGCCGGGACTCTGTAGAGGAGATGATCGAAGAGCAGAGACCCAGGTTTGAAGTTGGCTGACCGTGGTAATAGAAGATACGTGAGCATGCATTGGCTGAAGTTTAAAAAGTGTCCCAGTTTTACGTAGCAGGGAATGAACTCAGTGATCCGGATATCGCTACGTCCAAGCGATTGTGTAGAGTCCTTGTCCATCTGGACCAGACGCTCTCGGGCCTCGCGCAGTGACTTCAGAGGTGGATCGAAAGGGATGATGGCCTGCTTCCCGGCATACTGAAATTTCATTTCATTTTGACTGATGTCAGTCATGCGAGCATTGCGCAGTTGATAGAAGTGCGCTTCCTCGGAATCTTCGAGATATCTTTGGATCTGAGAGTCATATTAGCAACCCTCAAGGGCTGTTCTGGTTGCAGCCTCATACCGAGTCATTGTGGTCAGCGTTCATATGCTTGATGATACGCTCCCGAGCAGCGGCTTCTTGGGCATCTGGAGTCGCCATGATGGCTGACTAGCAAGGTAACTTGGTTGTGAAGGTGGTTATCGAACCCCACGTGTTCGTCGGGAGAGCTCCAGGCTGGCTTCAACGGGCTTGGTATAACAGCTCCAATGCGGTTAGCGCCCACTTGGAATGGAGAATAGTAGTTCCGCTCTGGTATACCATCGCGACGAAAGAGTGGCAACTCCCACCCAGACGGCTGTTCGGCATTCCCGATCCGCAATAATTTTCAACATGTTGGCAAGAGGCAAATTGAGGACGGGACATCCAAGGCATCAACAGGTGTTCCACATTTGCAGCCGCAGTGAAAGATGATGCACAGGCCAATCTACCAGCCATTCCGATCCGGCCAAAAAGAGACGAAAGTTGGCAGGTGTCATCATTCGAACTTCCCAATCGGTCAAACTCAAACTTGCTGCATGCAAGTGGCCGTTTCAACCATGGGACGTCGAGGCACCGGCTTGCAGCGATCTCTCAATGACTTTGGCTAGCCACCCATCAGGTCTAGGGCGACATGGCACGAAGTTGGGCGAACGAGAGCAACACCCGGGCACCGGATACGCTGGCACGGAACAACTTCCAGCCCATGACCGGGCATTTCCGTCTGTGCAAGGGTGCTCGCAAGTTTTCGTCTGCTTGGTGGGGTGAGACTGGGGATCGCTAGTTGCGTCAGGCTGCATATGCAGGTGGCTCGTGTGAGCAGGGGTCAAGTACACTCGTCCAAACCTGTTCCCGCTGGCCGTCCTCTGTCACTTTTCTCTTAACGTTTTGCTCCCATCATCTGAACTTGCCACTTGCGTATCAAATTTGCACTACTCACTTTTCTCCCATTCAATCATCGTCTGAAGCGCATACTACACCATGGCGGATACTGTCGAAGAGAGCAAGCAATCCGTATCTGGAGAGGGACAGGCTAATGCCGGCGCGTCGCTTGGAGCAAAGGGCAGCGCAGAGAGTTCGAGTAAGAAAACCGAGAAAAAGGCACCAAAAAAGCTGGGGAGCAAGAAGCAGCCTCAACAGCAGCCCACTCCCGAAGCCACTCCCGGACCCGAAAGTGATGGCGAAGGAGAGGCTGATGAGGAACCCGCAGAAAAGAAAGAGACCAACGGTGGCGGCGCCGACGCTTCTGAGGCCGAGCCCGAACCTCAACAACAGAAATCGCAATCGAGGCGCCGCCAGTCTCGCGGCCGTGGCCGACGGCAAATTCCCGAATCCGACAGTGAATCTGTCGCGAGATCTGACACTTCTGCTGCCGGTGGCCGTCGCAACCGCCAACGCCAAAAGAAGCAGCAGGGTGGCAAGGGTGGCGGTGGTCCGCTAGGCGACATCACTGAAAACGCACCCGGCGGCGAGCTTGTTGGTGGTGCTGGCGACATGGTTCAGAACACTGCTGGCAATGCCGTGAACCAGGTCGGCGACACCGCAGGAAAAGCCTTGGGCGGCTTGACCGGCGGCGGCGGCGGAGGCGAAGAAGGTGATGATAGCAAGGGCGAGCAGCTACGACTGCGACTGGAACTCAATCTCGACATCGAAATTCAGCTCAAGGCCAAGATTCATGGAGACTTGACTTTGGGATTGCTGTAGGTCTCCTTCCATTCCAAGCTTGTATGGCTGATGCTGACTGTCTCTAGCAACTGAACATTTTACGATCAAATTCTACGCAGTTCCACGTCTTTGGGTAGCTTTGAGGTAATCGTATCGTTTGGCGTTTGGCTCCCATAGTGTAATTATTACCATTAAGCATGCTCATGGAAAGGCTATACGTGTGTCTGTGAATTTCAAGGCTATCATTCTTCTTCACGCATTCCGTGAGCCCCATGCTGAGAACTATACAAAGTACGGTAAGCGGGCGTTGGAGCTCCCGCCTTCGTGCCCCCTGCCCCATCCATCCTAAGCTAGCCTCTCCAGCCTCCGCTTTTTTGCCAACTTTTTGTTCGCCTCCAGCCGCGTCAGTCTGAAACGTGGAAGACCTCTGGCCGGACATTTTAGCCACTGCTCGTGGCCGGCTATCTCTCCTTGTCACATCTGCTAGCTTCATGTAAGCGGTGACGTCAGCCATCACTGATCCAACTGGTGGGGTGCGCAGGGATGGCCGGCCATGCCCCATGCATGCATCCCAAGCCACTCTTCGCATTAATCCTGATTTCGGACTGGTTGTCCACCCATTGAGGGAGATCCGGCTTGCAGCTACCGTACTCCTCTTCTCACTTTCTGTCTGTCCAGTCCGCGTTGATTCTGCTGTCCTTGACCTTCACTCACCACTCCCACCCACCGTAGCATCTAATTCGATCGTTTCTACCGTCATCATGGCCGACGCATCAGACTCCGAACCCCATGAGCGCACGACAATGCAGCAAAATAAGGCAGTACAAGCACAAAAGCAACAGAAACGAGAAGCTGGTGACCAGACCGCACGATCCAGGTCCCAATCACGTCGTGACCGTCGGCGACGCATCCAGAAGGGCATCGAGGATGGAAAATACATGAAGACGTCCTCACTGGAAGCGCTAGAGGAAGCTGACGCGAACAACGAGTTGAATTCGATGCAGGCGTTTGAGCGTATCGGCCCGGACAGCACATCCATGGACGGCCCAGTCACCAAGGCACGTGCCATGCGAGGAGAAATTCCCATGCGTGGATCCGATCCAAATCAACCGTACTACCAGGGCGGAGGCCAACAGGGCGGTAAGAGCAAAATGGATGAGCAGGATGGCCTGAAGCTCACGGTCGAGGCGAATCTGGAGATCGAAATCGAGCTCAAGGCATCTATCCGAGGTGATCTGACATTATCGTTGTTGTAAGTTACACACTTCTCCCTTGTTAGCTGGCTGATCGCAATTTACAGAGAATAACAGACAATAGTGCATGAGTTCTTCACGTGCCGTGGTTCGTACGATTTGGACCGCAATCGGATTAAAACGATGAAGGCGAATCCGACCCGTTCGAACGCTTTACACCTTGCTGTACGAATTTGCACTTTCTCGAGCGTCTGGCGTCACGTTTGTTTCCTCACTGTGAGTTTGGGTAATTAGTCAAAGAAGTCTCAACATCATGCGAGCATCCACATAAAAATTGTTCGTTCTGGCAAATAGTACATCTCTCTGGGTGAATTACTCCTCGTGAATGGAGCGAAATGTCTTGTCGCCGCAGCATTCACAGTCGCATTGCTAACTCACAGTTCCTGGGCGTGGTGTTTCTTGGCATATCTGAGCTGATTTGCATGGTGTGTTGAGGGTCATCAGAGTCAACACCATGGTTCGCGCCCTGGCTTAACACTGGAAGACCAATTGTTTGCTTCTCACTCTTCCAGCGGAACAAAGAAAGCTTAAAATTTTCTGCTTCTTTTACAGCCCACTATCATTTTCGTTCTTCGTTCTCCATATCTTGTACGATTGCAGTATTCACACCACTCCTTCACACCCTGCCGTATCTCAGAAGTCCATCCATCAACTAGCTTGCATCATGCCTATCTCAAAGACTTTTCAAAAGTTGTTTCGAGGCTCCGATAAACTCACTGGCGAACCGGCTCGACCGCGGACTCCACCACTCGCGGAGCGGAAAAGGATGAACACGTTGCCGGCTAGCTTTCTGGAAATACTGGAACCAGAAAAGCCGAAATCACAGAGCGATCGTGAGTTTCCATGCAAGAACCATGTCCCCGCAAAACTGACTTGTGAAGCCAATAATGTCGTAGGACAGACATCTGTCAGTAACGAACGACTCCATCTCTGCCTTAGGAGGAGAGCCAAAGCCTTGAAATGCAATGTCCGCCGTGCTATTTCAAGCATATTTCAATCAGCGAACAAGGCCTCGGTCAATGGCCACCACAAATCTGAGACTGAGCGGAGCACTCGGAGTCGCCCTAGACCACCGATTCGAGTAACGCAAAGCTTCTTGGCCGAGCATCCCGAGGTTGTCACTCGACTCAACCAAGCCAAGTCCACAGCCTCAATCCGTCGAATTCTGAACGAAGCGCGCGACGAGAATTCCCAGCTCAAAGGTCAGTGTTACGATTGCACCGCACTGTAGTACACTAATGCCTAGAAGCGGATCCGAGCAGGAAACGCGTTTCTTCAGCGATACTTGGCTTGTACGGGTTAGGCCCCGAGTATTTTAAGGGTGCCACCAACAAGTATCATTCTGCGGATCACGAATTACTCCCGCCACGAAAGCTCGACAATGTGAGCAACGTCCGACCTACTTTCTCGGCACTCCCGAAAATTAACGGGCGGAAGCAATATCCTCCTTGGAATCCTCGTCGAGCGCATGATGACGATGCGCAGAGCCCGCTCAGTTTGGACAACCAGGGCATTCAGCGTTCTCCTGCAGTCTCGATTTCAGAGCCCTTCCCTGATCTCGATGGTCCATCTTTGGAACCATCTGCTGGGTTGTCTTCCGAGCTGAACCCAGACTATACATCCGCACCTCTGTCTACTTTAGCAGTGGTAGGGAAGGCGGCACCTGTGGAGCGTCATGGCGAGCGCAGAGATTCCGTGGCCGACTGTCAAACCGCCACGGAGGCGCCACGGAATAATAGTCGCAACAGCAAGCTTGACGTGGTTGTTGACGATGACGACTCATCATATTTTTTGGTCTCCTACGAAACTGCTCGCAAGACAGATGGATCAGATGGCGACCAGAACGATGGCATCGAAAGGCCCGAGTCAGATGTTTTCCCTAATATGAACGACTACCTAGAACCAACACGTCCAGAACGGCCGGATCAGACTGATGAGAGTGGCCAAGCATCGACCTATACGGCTCGTGGGTTCACCAATGGACCCCTGGCGAGCACTTCAAGCCCAGGTACGGAATCTCCAATCCTCAAGCAGGGGTTTGAAGATGGTTTCATCCAGCTGCTTTACGAAGTTGGAAAGCCTGCTAAAGCCTTTTGTGACAGCACTCAACCCTCCAACTCTTCAGCAAACCCCCTATCAGAGAAAAGATCACCTAGCTCGTCGACTGTAAAGCGACCTGTCAGAAGCAGCCCTCCAAACTTCTCACGACCATTCTCTGATCGAAATCCTCCACCCGCGATACCAGAGAAGAGCGCGAAGCGCGAGTCGTTTAAATTCCCCATGCCACCCACACAAATCAGCCACAGCTATGGAAATCCTGCATCGCAGCATCCTGAGGAGAGGGACCCGTATGGTGCTCAACCTGCACCAGGTCCGGGGTCCAGGCAGTCTCGCATCCCATCTCGAAAGACGCCACACTCCACATCTCCCATTCACCGCCAGCGACCCGCAAGTAGTCCTTCAAGTCCCCGACGAGTTGTCTCACTCCACGATCAGTACCACTACCCGGACGACCGCATTCTAGACTACAATACAAGCCTGACTGGCGGCATGAACTGGCGAGAAAATGTGCGCGCATCGTACCGAGGCTCTCCGTCTTCGTCTCCGTCGCCTAGCATAGACCTCGGAGCGCCAGCTAATGGGTCCCAGGTCAGTGTCAAGAGCCACGCATCACGACTTCCTCGTCCGATCAAAAATACGAACCGGCATCCTCTTGGTCGTCCTTTGCCGCCTATTCCAAAAACGGAGAGACTGGGAGCGGGTGCTTTTAATGAGCGTGGTATGGCTTTGGGGTCTGCGCAGATACCGCGGTGGGTTAGTGAATATCATAGTCGTTCAATATCTCCGCTAAATCGGTAAGGATGGGTGATACGTTTAAGGCGAGGGCACATAGGCAGTTGACAGATGTCGCATGGGGGACAACTAGGGAAGGCCTTTTGGGTCGGACGTACGGCACTGGAGGCTGTCATACGGGATATGCTGACGAGCCAGCAATTCGAAACGCTGCTTTAGACATTGGCATGCGATTCTCTCAAGACGCTATTTACGATTTTCGTTCATTTTTTGATAGCTTTCCAATCCATCTACATTCATTCCCCCACTGCCTACCCAAAAACCCCTCAAATGCCGCGCTAGAATGCGTGCGTGCGCGCGTGCAAACCACGACACGCTAAATTCAACGGATAATGCCCTCCTGCTGCGCAAGCTTCTTCTCTCCCCTGAGCTGATGCTCCGCGGCCAGCTCGTCCTCGGTCTTCTTGTTGCCTCTCGCGATGAGCTTCTCGAGCAAACTGCCCTTCTTGGGCGTCCAATTGTCGTCCTTCTCCGCATCCGCGAATTCCTTGAGGTAGTCCTCGCGCTCCTTGGGATCCATGGCTGCGAGTTCCGAGTCAAAAGACTCGCGGCCGCCGGATGTTACTGATGGATATGCGTGGTTAGTGTGCTGTGCTGTGCGTGCGGTGGACTAGATGCGGGGGCCGGGACACATGACCCCCTCCATCGAGTCCCGAGTACATGACATTGTTTGGGGAACGTCAACATTAGACTAGGCGTATGTATGCGTGCGAGGGGTGCGAAAGTCTACGGGGAAATAATAGGCTGCGTCATACCTGTCTCACCATGTTCGCCGAAGGCTGTAGAGTGACTAAAGTCGGGCTCTCCAGCGTTCCTGTCCTCCTTGTCCTTCTTGTTCAAGTGGAGGGCGTCCTTGAGCTTTTCCTTGATTCCCGACATGGTGGCTAGCGTTGGATAACGACTGTTTTCGGCACAATTGATATGGTAGGAGGGTAGAGTTGCTTGTTTTTTGAGGGAGTGTGTGGATGGAGGGGTGCGTGAGAGGTGCGAGGGTGAGGTGGCTGTTGCGATCTCCACACACGTCAATTTATGTACGTCATTGGCGCCCCCATTGCGGGCTTGGTAAGTCGTGACTTGTTTTGCTGGAAACTGTGAATGATATGCATTGAATGTCACAGAGCCATACGTAGACTGATCAAGAGAAGAGTTTCGAGGTTATGTGAAGTTTGTCGCATGGGTGTCGACGATGCCATGCTGATCGCCGCTTCACGTGATTCAGCGCTTCCTTTGAGCGCTACCTGGTCGTATCCAAACTTGGAAAAATTGTCTAGAGTCGAAGATAATCAAATGTGCTCATAGTCAGAGCGCCTTAATTGGTACTGTTGTCCGAACACAGGGCAAGATGGATCCACATATTGTGTTACCCGAAGTAGCATAGCGCAAGGTATCATAGGTTGAACCGGAACTGACAAACCTATACTCTGCTTCCTTCTACATTCTTTAGATCATCGTTTCCGAATAATTGATAGCGACCGGCGAGATGTGGATATTTGTATGTACTGAGCCCGGGAAACGCATCTACGGTGCAGAGCGTAACGGAAGGCTTAAGGGAGGACGACGAAAATGATACAGCATGTCAGGTTGAATAAACATGAAATGAGAAGCTATACCAAAGAGATGAGAAGAGATGCAACTGGGAGATGACTGAACGAGGGCGTATAGATAGAAAATCGTAGTTTGGGAAACGGCAACAGTGACTGAAGCTTTTACCGAAGCGTGCTTACGATCAATTCTACAAAATACATAGCGACCCCCTTCCCACTAAGTCTCATCTCTCATTCAGCACAAACACGGCAAATGCAGCGTCTGATAATTACTACAACTCTTCCCACTCGGCGTATCGCTCCCAGTCTGCAGATAAACATCATAATACCCGCTAGTACTCGACGAACACGCAAGGAAATTGAGTTCTACACATTCTCACAATTAGCGCTGCGTAATCACCTCCCACATACCTCTAACAAATGGATAACATCACTCACGTCTCCCATACGAGCTCCCCGTCGTAGTAATAATCGTATCACCCTCCAATCCCCAAGCGGTCGTGCTACTCGCTGCCGCGAACTCCAGGGGCTTGTAGCTCGTGCTCGCAGTCAGAATGTTCAGGTACTGCGAGGTGTTTGTTGATTGGATCGTTGAGCCGATGGTGAAAGCTTCCGCGCTGGCTTCGGGGCCCATGACGGGTATCGACTCTATAGAAAAATGAGTCGACTCGTGCGGCGGTAGTCAGATGGAGACGGTCAGGACGAGAACGTACCATTTTTTGGATTCGCCTGCAGGTAAAAGTGAAAGATGGGACTCTGCACTGCGCGGATCTTGCCTACAGTCGCGGCTGCTGCATTTTCGACTGGTGCCGCGAGCGCCGTCTGGAGGAGCAGTAGCACTGGTGCGAGTAGTGCCAACATGTTCAAGTTTGGACGTAGGTGTGGATGGTTGCGCGAATATGAATCAAGACGGCTAGGCAAGGTGTCGCGAGCGTCCCCGGGACGCGCTTTATACGATCGGCCTGACATTTGCCTTAGCCTAGACGGTAATATACGAAGAATATCCAGATCTCTTATAGCGTTGTGGCACGCTTCTTATTTGCCTCCAATATATCATGGACCCCGGTCATCGACCAAACAGGGTGTTAAGCTGGGATTAGAGATGGCTTTGCCCAAAAGGAGTATCGTAGATTCCATCTTGGCTTCCCTGAAGATGTCAGTCTGGAGCGAAGATCGCCCTTGCTCAAAGAGACCTACAGCAAACGACGCTGTGGGGAAGGACTGCGGGGAAATGCAGGGACGGTAGGTGCGGCCCGGGGTCCAGATGAAAGACCCGGATCCATATAAGTTCAGCGTGAATCTGCCGACATGCGCAGGTACTTGAAGACATGTGAAGTTCGAAAGTGGAAAGCGTGAACTTGCAGGTATATTCGTTGTACTGCATTGCAAACTGGTCTAGTTCAATCTTACTCCATCCCTGCCATCTAATGTTACTTGGCGCATTACCGTCATTAAAAACCCTAACTCCTTGCTCAATAGATAAATCAGCGCTGAATGCGTATGCTAGTGAGTCAGAAGCCTAGAGCCGCTTTTTAAAAACCCTTCTATGCCCCATAATTCTGCCCATGGCTGACGGGCATATATCCACCTGGTGTGTAGCCTGGTACTACTGCGGGAGGACTCCCGATTGGCGGACTCATCACCGGAGGGCTCATCAAGGGAGTCATCGCGTAGCTTCCACGATGTTGGAGGTCTGCATGAGGATCGTGGTAGCTGGTGCCTCCTGTCAAAGGCTCTGTATCCGAATAAGTGCTGTATGCGACTGATTTGCGATAGTCCGTGGCAAGGGGCTCGTGGTGAGGATCGTGCTCACGAGCTTGGCCGTGAGCTTCATGATGGTGATGCTCATCCTCTATCTCCTTCGCATACGGCTGCCCGCTCTTGAGCAGACGCCAGTTGCAGAAGGTGGCGCTCAGCCAGTCGAAAAAGAGTATGAGGATCAGGAGTACCAGAGCGAACGGAAGAATACCCGGGGAGCTGATGAGTTGGTAGAGCAAAGTGTTCTTCCAGACAATTGCTAGCATCGAAAAGCTGACCGCTGCTACGCACGCTCGGAAGATGATTGAAACGAAGTCGAAAGCATCAGCCTTGTGCCTTCGAATGAGAAGTAGGAAGATGATAGAGCAAGTGATGAGGACACCAAAGCTGATCCAGAAGTAGATGTAGACAAGTTTCCAGCTGTCAATGGCGATACCCGTAGCGTTCTCGACCTCCAGCTTGTCCACCGGAATCTTCATCCCCAGTCCGGTATAGACGCCGTCGAACATCGTAATGGTCAGCTCATAGAACTCGTCCGGCCATGATGTAATGTCGTCCGTATACTGAGTGACGTTGGCGGCAGAGCAGATTCCTTTCGTTTCACCAATTAGATCGGCTATCGCGTATGCGTTGACTCCATAGTTGTACGTCTCGACTTTGCTGTCGAACTTGAAGTAGTCGATAACGTCCTTGAGCTTGGTCACTAATTTGTCGCCGTCCAACTGGTCCTGAACACAGTATGTATAAAGGTACTTCTCAATCTTGACGTAGTTTTTCATGACATATCGAGCCAAGGCGACCTGCTGCGATCCTTCGACGACTCCGACAATCGAGAGTTGTAAGGGAAAATGGAGAAGGGACCAAATTTGCTGCCGGATTGTTCCGTAATGGCCGTGGGGAAAGTTGTCAAAGTACAGTGCCCAAAGGAGGACCTATCAAGTTAGCGCCACTAGCATAGGCTGATGGCAAACGAGCACTCACCAGCATAGCAATGATACACATGATCAGAAAACAGCCTTCCACGTCTAGTCCGCCTTTTCCCATCATCCGCGACACCGTTTTGGTGACTCCAATGGCACCTTCGCCGATGACAATCAATGTCAAGAGACTCATCCGTTCCATGAGATGGGTCTTCTTGAAGCTTAGCATCTTCCAGAACGATGAGATTGCGATCACTACCGCGCCCTCCACAAACATTGTGATGTACCAGACGACATAGACACGTCGATTGGTGGGTTGTTCTCCTACGAAAGCTGGAATCATCGCACCGAATGCTACCGCCGCTATTGCGTACATCCCCATTGTCAAGGCAAGCGGTAGGTAGAGTTTCGAATATTTGGCGCGAAACGTAAAGAACTGTATGTATTAGTCGGAGCAACATCAGGGTGTGGTAGATATAGAACATACAAGAACAATGGCATATTGTATGGTTAGTAGCGATCGACTGATGACGAGCGTATAACAGAGGATTCGCAAATTCTGCAATTCAGTCAGTACAGTTTCGCGTAGATCTTGTGGGTCACGCACAGTATTGTTGGCTCCTTTGCCCGACGGATTGAAAGCAGAGCCGACGAGCGCAAGACCAACGAAGACGATGAATTGTATGGTCTTGCAGATACGCTCGTAAAAAGAATCTCGCGCGAATCGAACATCATGTAAGGTAACGTTGAACCAACAAGACCAGAGAATTCCGAAGAAGCCCACGTATGCGACAAGATATTGGAAGTCCGTAATCGAATGATATGTCGTGAACGTTGCTAAGTTGGCCACAAAGAACAAGTCGAAGAACAATTCCACTGTATTAGCTTCATGTCTCTGGGAAAAGACGAGCTGCTCATGGTCGGCACCGGTCAGTGGCGACTCGATAAAGGGAATCGTCTTATGCAATCTTTTGAGGTGCTTTTCTGAATCGCTGTGGGAGATTTGATCAGCTTAGGTCCTTGGCTTTCTCGAATCAAACGTACACCTCTCTATGCTTGTTGCCATGGATAGAGAAACCCATGGCTGTTGAATTCAAGAAGGGACAGTCAACAAAGCAGTATGAAGTTGAAGCCCCTCTGAAATCGAGGAAATTGGACGCTGCGTAACATAGATGGGCACCTTCTAGACTTTAATTCTCCATCTCCTCGCACCGCACCAGCATGTCTAGCGGCCGTGCTTTAGCCCCATCGACGAGCATCTGGAACAGGTGCCAATGGAAGCCCTGTGCGATTTGTCCAGCCTGCTGCACCTTTGCTTCTTCAAGCCATTGGGCTGGGGCCAAGAAGGGCCAAGAAGGGCCAAGAAATAAGAAGCCTTATGCCAAGAATGAAAGGCTCAGCGGAATCTAATGAACACGCTTCCGGACTCCCTTTTGGGGAAAAGAGACGATATGATTGGGGTGCGAGAACACGTGTTGCAGTACGGTCTGAGCGATTGCGAGCTGCGAGGCTGCACTTGCAGGCGCCGAGCTGAAAGCTTCGCACGGGTAGCCCTCCAAATCCAGCTTCATACGGTCTTGGAACTCTGCAGCCGTATATCGGCGTACATCTGTAGAGCACGCTCGCGTCTTTGGTGTTGTTGTACACCGTGGCATGAGTCTAGAACCGGGCGTTCAGGACTCTCACCAAGGCGGGGAAATCATAAATCGGGGAATGATGTTTCCTCCACGCGTTGTGGCAGGACAGCGTGCTCGGGGAGTTTTGGCCGTCTAGGAGCCAAGAGGGTTGTAGGTGGAATAGCAGCGGCCTTGCGTTCGACTAGCGCAAAGCTACAGACTAAAATAGCCCGGCTCGCCTGAGACTTCCTTGTACGTTCACACACATCTCAGGACTGTTGCACGTTTCAAGTGGAAGTTACATCCTTGCATTTATACTTTTGGGGGGATGATGCGTTGAAAGCTGACGTTGTCAATTTTTGGCTTTCACGTGGTTTCTTCAACCTAACAACATGTAAGCAACATCGCTAATGGAGGCAACATCAGTTACTTATAGACCTTGTACAACAAATGATCCTCTCAAGACTAAATTCCATCTCTGTGTTTGGAGACCTCTAGAAAGGCCCGCGTCATGTACATACCATGATACTATCCGTTCTAAAATGCGGAGACACCCCAAACGCCTGGACCCCACGCTCGATCGTATGGTCGTATTCCTCCATGTACAAGCTACTTATGAATCAAACTCGACCGCTCACTGGTGTGCTCGTCCCCACGATCATTTGATGTGTTGTCTTCCTCGTCATCGTCGTCTTCATCTGAGCTCCATCCCTCGGCCTCCAGTCCTTGACCACGAATGCCAAATGACAGGAGGAAACCAAGGAAAGATACTCCAGCAAAGATACCAAACGCGAGAGCCTCGCCTTTGGGTTGGATAGATGTTGCAGCGGTGAATAGAGATCCAGAGATGAAAGGGCCCACAGCACGACCGGCTGCCGAGAGAGTCTGGGCGAGGCCATTGAGAGTTCCGAGAACGTTGTGATTCGGAGCAGAGTTGGTGATCTGTATGCTACATTAGTCGAGATCGCACGGTCAAAGAGTGGATCTAACTTACCAAGAGTAGTGCAGAGGTTAAACCTCCAACGCTCGCGACAGTCTTGATGACCAGCACGACGCCGAGTTCTGCCCACAGCCAACCTCTGCCACTGCCAATGCCCATTGCAGGCTTACCATCCGTGTAGCCCACCCATGGCATCAGGAGGAATGCTACTACGAACGCGGCCAAGCTCACCCTATATGTGACTTTGTTTCCGATCTTCTCTCTCAGCCTCCCGTATATGCCAATCTGGAAGACAATTGTGATGAGCCCAGCAAATGCGAGGGAAAGCCCGACTGATTCGGGATGGAGTCCTCGACCGGTTGGAGGCTGCTCTTCGGCGAAGATGGGGTATAGTGAGTTGTATGAAATATTTGCAAGCTGGAATATGAAATACGTAACAAGAAGTAGAATAGTGTCGCGATTTAGGACTTCTTTCCTGGTGAGGTGTTCGCCCGAAGCTGCAGGAAACATGGTGGGTACAGAATCATCCGAGTCTTCCTCTTGTGCTTCATCCTCATCCTCCTCTGCGACACCGTCGAGATGCTCGTGGGTGAGATGCTGACTGCCACTGCTTCTTCTCCTCTTGCGTCTCACGAGGCGCCTTATATAAGTCGGTCTCGTGGAGGTGGTGAACTGCCATAGCCAGGCGAACATGTTCTTGGCCCTCTTTCCCAACGGATCCATGTCTCTGGCTTCTTCGAGGCTCTCTTCCAAGAACAGCATGCATATTACAAGATCGACAGCAAGCACAGCAGCGGAGAAGAGATTCGGCAGAAGGTATGGGAACGGGTTGTCCTCGTTGTGGTTAAAAGGCTTCTTGTAGAAGACCAGAAGCCCGCCCACGATCGGGCCAGTGATGCCGCCGATTCCGTAGACAACGGGCAGATAGGTGAACGCCCTTGATTGATTACTGCGATCTGTTATTTCGCCCAGGCACGTCGACACAACGCCTGCGTTTCCGTTGACCAGACCCATCAGCGCCTGCACCACGATGGCCTGCCACAACGTCTTGCAGAAGCCAAATGCCACGAAGCACGCCAGGGTCAAGAGTGTCCCTATCAGTATGACCGGCTTCCTGCCTATCCTGTCCGACAACCAGCCCCAGTAGAAGTTGGTTGCAAACTGGGCCAAGGCGAACGACGACGCGATGAGGCCGACGTAGAGCCCAGCCTGACCCTCTTTGACCTCGGGGAACGTCTTGGCCATCTCTGGCAGGTACGGACTGATGGAGTTGAGTGCCGTCTGCTCGGCGAGAGCAATCACGGCGAGGACTGCGAGCTGTCTCGTCGGGAGCGGCGACTCATGGCGGCCTTCCTCTGAGTCCGAGTGCTGGCCATGGCGTGCGTCGGGCGAGGACGAGAGCGGACGACCACGGGACTTGGGCGGTTGTGTAGGGAACGTTTGATAGTGTAGGGTGGAGCTCATGCGTCTCGGATCGATCGTGGGCCTTGAGCGTCCCATGGCGGGGGGACTGGAAAGGGCAGCTGGTATACGAGGGTCGGCACGGGCTACCTCGTAGAGGCAGAGCAGGAGAGGACAGGCGTCTCTCCCATTGAGCGTCACAGAAGAAGGGGACGCGGATATGTGGATTTGAGCTAGGCGTATTCTTGCGCTGGCGTGCAATTCACGATGGGCACGGGAACGGGATTGCTATCCACTTGCGTCACTCGGAAGGAACTCGCAAGGTACAGGCCTTGGCAGCAACTTCTCCGAGCGCGACCTCGGACATGTTTTCACTACTCTTTTGCTCTCAGGCTTCCACTGACTGCGAGGTCATTAGCAATACTGCAACCACCATTGCGTGCTCGCTCTTTCTTCTGCTATGCCATGCGTTGAGTCGACGTTGATGTTGACTGTTGACCAATGAGGAGCGCGCTGTTAGTGAGCTCCCGGACAGGTTAGACACCTTTGGAATCAGATGGGATTCGAATGCGACAGCTGCTTTTGCATCTACCTCCCAGCCTGGGAACCCTCTACTCCGTACTGGAACAGGACACTTGAGAAACTCATGGGGCTGTCAGAGGCGCTTTGACTATCCACTCTCAAGGCTAGGTCAGACATCCCCCACCCCGCGGATCTAATCGCGCGTTTGTAACAATGCGGTTTTTGTGTTGCACACGTCAAATACCAGATCTCACGCTTCACGAGAAATTCCCATCGTTGAGCTTGCACATACACTTGATCCCTATCTTCCTTTGCCTTAGGTCGGCCTGATAGGCATCCGGGTGACTGTCACGTACCTGCAGCTAGATCATCCGAAGATGGTTCTAGTGGAGTAGGTACCCCACATCGGCTCGAGCAACACAGAGACCATACTCATCGCGGTGTCATGGAATGCTGAGGGAATTGATAATACATCCTGCAGAGATGACATGAGATGTCCTCGATAAGATGACTCTAGCTCGCATCCTTGCGGTCGTCGGCCGTTGTCCCGCCCATGCCAAGGTACCAGCCTCTCTTGACTCCAATCGTCCCGGATCAACCATCACGGCCATACCGCAAGCGGCATCTCGCAGGTCCGTTATCTTCTTCTTCGCCATCGAGTCGGCAATGGCATCTACACTGGTTGCATATAAGAGTGTGGTGGAGAGCCTACTGAACAGGCTTTGCACCTCTTCTCTATCATGGGCGGGCTTTTCCTGACCTTGACCGCATTCGCTGCGTCCATCTCCGTGTCATCCGCCATCCCCCTCGCGAAAAGAAATGCCTATACCTTCGTTCTCGAGAATCCGTATGGTGATGCCATCTTCGAGCTTGGCAACGTCTCGTACCTCGCAAACACGAAGCACCCAAAAGCTGTAGTGGCAGCCGACTGCAAACCGGCAGCTTCAGCTTCATCGGTCCCAGTCACAGTAGTCAAGACGAATGAGTCTTCTGTCACGCAAGGGGTTTTAGAAGCAGCCATCTCTTCTTACTTAAGTGGCGATGACGTTTTCAACAATGACTTCCTGGACGGTCTCTATGTCTCCTCTACCGTCTCCTCAACCCTTGACTTGTCGGCGATCAATTACCTAGTTTCTCTGAATACGACTCATATCTTTCTTGACGATTCTATCACAGCGGATGGCACCTTCTCACAGATCTCTTTGGGATCGGCTGTTGAGATATCCGCTGGCCCGTATCTGGCATCCATTGGTGATGGATCAGTAAGCTTTGCGACTGTGTATCGGCTTTACCCCGACACACATCGTACTTTCCTATTCGGTGCCTACGACGCAAATGATGGGGAAAACAATCACTATCCTTTGGGTGCATTCTTACCAAAATTCTGGGACCCATTGATTCCGTAAGCCATTCACTGCTGCTTGTGCGACTTTTCCTAATGCATGCAGTGTTCCGTCTCGTATATACTCCTGGGGCGATGATAGGCCACTCGCTGGTGAAAGAGTCGCCATTAAGGACTTGTATGATCTAAAAGGCCTTCAAACGTCAGCCGGGAGCCAAGCTTGGGCATATATCACACCTACGGCCAATGGTACGGCTCCTGCGGTGCAGCAGATCCTTGATCTTGGTGGGGTCGTAGTGGGAAAACAGAAACTTGCTCAGTTCGCTTCTGGAGCGAATCCGTGGGAATGGCAAGACGAGCACTACCCTTTCAACCCGCGCGGCGATGGATGGCTCACATGTTCTGCTTCCTCCTCCGGTGGCGGTTGCTCTGTCGCGGCATACGACTGGCTAGATTATGTGCGTACCCCAGGAGCTGAGACAATATTCCGCGGAAGAGAAGTTGTGGAAATTGCTCTGTGACTCGACCTAGCTCATTCCTGACCCTTTGAAGCGTTCGCTGACTTGACCCCAATCGTTAGGCAATCGGCTCTGATACAGGGTCATCAATGAGAAGACCAGCAGCTATTGCTGGTATCTACGGGTAAGTATTGAGTATGCATGGTCATGGCTGCACGAGCTCACACTGTCGCAGTCAACGCCCGAGTCAAGGCTTGATGTCTCTTGAACGAGTCGTACCCCTCGGCGGGGCCACTGACACTGCAGGCGTCTTTTCCCGTGACCCTTACAAGTGGATCAAATTCGCCAAGTCCTGGTATTCCCCAGCTCTTCGCCAGGATGTGTCCATAACTGGTCTGAGCACACTGGAGGTCCCAGATACTGAGGCCTTTCCGAAAACTATACTTTATCCTGTTGACTATCTACCTCTGAACAATTCTGCTGCTGAGCCAATCCTTCAAGATTCCATTGGAGCCATGTCAAGATTATTCAATATGACAGTACGAGAATTCAATTTCACGGCAACGGTACAAAATTGGACGGACCCGGTAGCCAGTAATCTGACCACACTTAGTGCAGCAACTGGCGTAATCAACACATGGACCCAATGGTCAGTCGTTGCTAATCCTCTCATAACAGCTTGGAAAGCGCTGTTTGATGGCAGATTCCCGCCTATTGATCCTGCTCGTCGCCCTGGCTGGATCAGTTTCAACGGGACCCTCTATAACCAGGATACCTATGATGCTGCGCTCGCAACCAAGAACACGGGAGTCGAATGGTATGAAAGCGAGTTGCAATATAGCACTGCTGAGTCATGTTCAGAGTCGATAATGCTGTATGATATCGGTACTGGGGGCTTGCCATCTTTCCGTGAGCAGGAGCTCAACGACTCTCCGGCTGCCTCTTACCTTGCCGTTCTACCAGAGACTGCGCAAATCACCGGAGCCAATATCTGCCCAATATTTGGATGCGCAGATTTCACTATTCCGATAGGACAGGTTCCTTACTACAGTAATGTGACTTTTCACGAGGAAATGGTGCCCGTCACGATAAACCTTGTCGTGAAGCGTGGCTGCGACTTTGTACTCTATAATATGATCGAGCGTTTAGCGGATGAAGGAGTGCTGAAGAGCGTCAAAACCGGAAGAACAGCGTTTTGAGGGAGACTTGCTAGAGTAGGTATGAACTTTGGGACGCATTTCGCGTTCAATAGTATCCACCCACACTCTTGCTTCGGTATTTCCAAGGTCTTGTTTTCTTCCTGATTGGCTCCCCTTCTTCTCAGCACGAGGTACACACTCATCACAATTAATGCGTAATGAGTAGTAAAACTACCTGCATGTTTCAGAAGGCAACGCTGAAAGTTACTGGTGGCGTCGCTTTCCGTGGTGCTTGCGCTCTGTTTGCATTCACTACAATCACCGCCGCGACCTTGGGACGCAAACATGAGTACCACATACCTTTATAATCTGCACCGTAGTTCACGATCCGCTTCTACCAAGAATTTTCCAATAGCTTTGTTATTTGATCGCGTAGTCCGACTACACGACCTCAAACACACATAAACATTCATTCCCATCTAATGACGCTCCCATTCCATTTCACCGTACCGCTCCTCACGAGCCCCGAGATAGGCTACGTGCTCATTCGCCGTCATAGCACCTCACATCAGCTACTGAACCCGAGAGCAACTATACATTTCGATCACTCTGGCGTGTACTCCAACTTCGGTGCATTCTCCACCTTCACCGCCGCCCAGTCAGTTGCTTTGCAGGAAGCCAACAACTTACGAAAAGGATACGATCTGCCAAACGTGACCACGAATGCGAAGGCAAACATTGGCAAATCACAGAAGCGGCAAGCAACAGACACATCACCAGAAGCCGGCCGGTCCGTCCACGAGTTGGAGATATGGACCGTCGAGCTCTGTCCGCCGCGATCGTGGTGGCTTCCGGAGCCTGGATGTGAAGACATGCTATTTGCACAAGACAATCCCCGCAACCAACCTGCCGTGAACCTTCCTTCGCCTGTGGATCGACTTAAACCTACCTCCCCTACCAGCGCCAACAGTCTCCACGATACCCGGGACAAGACACAGGACATCGCATCACATGAGCGCGACCCGCACTTCGCAACCACCAAGCAACCTCTCTGGTCCCGGCGCGACTACAGCCCATCCCGCGACACGCCCTACGCCCAGGAGATGGGCTTCGTACAGCGCACCCAGCGTGTGGAACATCGCATCCTACAGATAGTGGCTGAGCAGCCGGACGAGCTATCTGAAGAATCCGAGGGTTCGGAGATGCAGGTCAATGGTAGAGTCATTGTTAACGGCAAGCCCGAGAAGGAGATGTGGTACACAGTTGAAGGTGCTGGGGGTGAGCCGTTTGGCCCTTTCACGCTGGGAAGGCGGCATTCGTTGAACTTTCCGATCTGAGCGGTTCGGAGCGTGACGACGGCGGGTGGGTGGGGCGGGGGCGGTTGAGGTGGATCTTTCTTTGTCAAAATGTGTGTCGTGGGAATTGTAGAGTAGTCTTGCAATTCAGATCTTTAGTCTTTCTCCGCATGTCAGCTCAACCCGGAGTTTAGACTAATGACTACAGCTCTACCATCTCCAGGACGTGCTCTCATTGGCCATTAGCAAAGTGTCGATCATGACTACGGGAAGGTACGACCCGTAAACTAAGTCAACGATTACAGCGACGCTCAACAATCCTGAGCCACACGCCAACGCAAAGTTGTAGAGGCATTGGCATCATTATCAACCTCCAACATGATAAGAGCATATGGCACCATCCAGCGCGTTCACCATCGACTCCCTAAACTCTTCCTCGACCAAAGAAAGGTACCTTTGTCATCTCTCACCCGTATTCCATCCGAAGACCCCTACTAACAACGTAGTCCCACCCCGCCACCCTTCCACGCGTCCAACACGCACCCCAAGCAGACCTGCCCAGCCCCACCGTACCCAGCACCAAAATGAAGCTCACGACCCTCCTCAACATCCTCGGCACCGCGATCCTCGCCGCCTCTTTTCCTATCGCCACTCCAACCGAACTTCTTGATCGCGCCATCTGCAAGGCCGGAGAGTATCGCTGCGACTACAAACTATCTAACATCGAGAGCTGCGATATCCACGGCTGGCACCTGGCTGCGAGGTGCGGTGGTGCGACTTGTAGGATCGATGAGAAGAATGGTCAGCCGTATTGCCATGATTGGTGAGTGGGAGTAAGGGGGGATATGGGGGGTTGAGGGGAGAGATAGAAGATGGGTGTAGGTGAGTACGCGTTGGGGAGATTGGCGTGTATGAGAGAGGACGCGAGCTGATTATGAAGTGTAGAGGCAGTCTGGAGGCATTTTGGTGGGAGTGGGCACGGTTTTAGGGGGGCATAGAGCATGGGCACCATAAGTGTGTTGGAGGAACAACGTAGTCAAAGAATCATATTGGAGTGGTGGGCGCAATCATATACACGCAACTGAATCCACTGTCGCCTTCCTTTGTGCGGCCGTATGCCTGACGTTCATGGTAGAAGGATCAGAGGATGGACCCGTCCCCATTAAGTTATAGGATGTTGAACTGGCAGGACGGGCGCTTGCACAACGAGCTTTGGCTCGAGACCTTAGCATTCGTCGAGAAGTTGTGAAGAAAACGAGTACTGGCGTGATCCCCGATATGTCAACCCGAGTTACTTTCCAAATTCCACTCTCGCACTAGCACCCTTGGTTCTTGGCCTTCTGGTGAATTTCTCCCATAAGCTTTCACAACGAGGGAATAACATGGTCACAAGTTCTAATGTGTTCGTCGGAAAATTTGCCAGCGCAATCCATTATGGCATCAAGATACACCATCGGTGCATCCTTCTATGTATAGCTCCCACCAACAGGCCCCTTCAGCCCGAAGCAGTTCGCAAAGTACGTGACAGTGGCCGACCAGTCCGAGAACAAGCCAATGATACCAATCTGGTTCACAAGAACATCCAACACTTCATAGTACTGCCCATCGTACGAAGTAATGTTGGCGATGGAGTTAAAGTAGTACTCCTCTCTCGCTTTGACCGTCGCAAGCGGACCAGAGCGCTCAAAGGTCCACGCGATTATGTCGAAGCCAGCTGCAATGGCCGCATGGGCGTATGCGCTGGGCACAATCGTCTTGTTGTCTGGGCCGCCTTCAGACAGGAGCATTGGCAGTGCCGGGCTGAGAATGTTCACTCCAGCAGCCTTGGCGACGGTCAGGTTGTTGGTGCCTGCCAGAAGGTCGGCTGGCGTGTCAAATTCCACAAGGTAAACGGCCTGCTTGCCAAACTCGTGGTCGTTGTTGAGCCAGTACACGATATCGGAATAAGTGAACGACTGAGGCCACACGCGCGAAAGGTCGATGCTCTTGTTACGGAATGCATCGACCATATCCTGTGCATATTCCTGCTGGGTGTAGTTTTGGACATACGCCGAACTGAACGGCATCGGAACTTGTGCAGGGGGAGTCTTGAGTTCGGGCGTGAAATCGCGATGGCCGGGGTAGGAATCAACCAAATCAATGTACTCGTCCAGCGTGAGCACTGTGCCACAAGTGTCATAGAGCTCCGTTCTCCAGTCAGGAGTGCCGTGCTGGTAGTCCTCGGGCGTCGTAGCGGACGCATTAAATCCATCTTGCTTTCCACAAAGGGTGCTGAACTCGGCCTTGGTAATATCCGACGTGCAGCAGAGCGCGTTGGCATCAGCAGTGTCGTTTGCTGCAGTAAACGGCGTCGTGCATTTGCTTGCAAGCTCGGGCCGCAGCAGGATGTCGGTGGTCGTGTGCAAATCGCAAAGCGAGTGTCGGCAAACGAGACCTCTGTCCGCTGTGAAAGAAACGTCGCATTCGAGGATGCCTGCACCCATGCGAGCACCAGCATCCTCATCTTGCTTCGTCTCTTCCGGGAATTGGAGTGTTCCTCCGCCTCGGTGGCCGATGCTGAACTTGTTGATCGTCTGTGGCAGGTTCTCGCACGACTGGAGCTTTGTCTTTAAAGGACCGTCAGTCATGTTGTTGATGATGTAGTAGGGTCGCGGTCCCAGTGAGACCAGGTAGTCGTCACCACCACCACGAGGCTGAACTGGAACAGCGACCGCGGCGGCCGCCAGAGCCAATGTAACGAGGGAGTTCATGATCAACAACGTGCGATACTACTCAATTGGGCTCAACGAGAGAACGAGGGACACTCTGCATGCCCAGCTTCACGCTGATGCAGCACCCTCTTATACCTGCAGGCATGCTGACATCAATGATCATCGATTCCAGGATGCACGTCCAGCGCCAGGTTGTCTCCGGTGATGGTACTTGTTAGTGGGAGTTCTCTGCAGGGACGATAGTATGTCTGCCAATCGATGCTCCCACGGGCGCGGCCGGGAGACGATAAGCAGCCGACGCTTGGGTGTTGGCGGAGGCTAGCTGCAGCCGTTCTGAGGATCGTGCCATGGCCCCGATTTCCAAAGCATGCCCGAGGAAAGGATGTTACGAGGAATGGAGGAAACTTGGACTTGAATGAGGCACGTGGGAAGCTTGATGCCTGAGACGGAGCCCGGAGAGGGAAACCTGGTGGTTGGGAAGTCTTGCCTAGGCCTACCGATCGAATGGATTGACCACGTGTGTGGCCCAAGCTCCAAGCTGCGGGGTCGCCTAGTGTGAAATAGTGCATCACGTGTTTTGAACCAAGCCGCTTCCGAGGTTCCATGCGGAGAGGGCCTTCCACTCAACCTTAGAACGTCCTCTTCTACATACAACTCTTGAGGGTCCCAACAGACGCAATTTTTCATTGATGAAACTGCTGCTTGCGCCGTCGGAACCTTTACCTTGCTTTCATTGCAGCTGAGGGTCTAGCTTTAGGCTATAGAGTCACACGAGAATGATGATCAGCACACCCTAACACCGTTCATTCGAAGCTCGGAAATATCTAAACCAACCCTGTGAAAAGGCAAGCCGAAATCGATATTCCAGATGGAACAGGGTCCCGTATGAGACAGGAGGAAGTGCCAGGTTAACTACCCTTGCTCCTGGTCGCAAAAGCTAAACTTTCCCCATAATCAGACCTCTTTCATCCCAATTCCCATGAGATGATCGAGCATTCGGTCTTCATTTTGCCCAAAGTTGTCGATTCTAAAAGTCCCATCGATATTGGGTAATCGCGGAAAGGATTGGGAGACACTCGAGATGTGAAATTTCCCATCATTGAAAGCGATAAAATTGACATTCTTGGAACATTCTAGTCGAACAGCGCCGGAACAAACCAGTCTTCAGCACGCCTCGGCGAAGTATCAAAGATCCACTCATTCGTTTCCCCAGCTGGAGATCCTGGCGGTTCAGTAAACCGAATCCTTGCTTCGCTCTCAGTCTCCTGAAACTCTATGGCACCGCAACAATCTAGGAGTTCCCAAGAGAGGCATATTTCGAACAAGTACTCCCCATGCTCATCCGCGTTCAACACCATCCTGAAGTCAGGCTGAGCATCATTGCCCGTGACCCATCCATTCGATCCTCCTCTGCCAAGATGATTCGCGCTATAGATCTCTAGCCCGTTCTCATCGCGTCGAATGAACCTTGCTGAATCAGGCTCGATCCGCCGTTCGAATTCGTCGTCGACACGGATCGTGAATCCGACTGATCTCGCTCCAGTAAATGACACCGTTGTCTGATTGTTCGCCCGACAGGAGTATGTCTCGAAAATCCTTCTACGTTCATGAAAAATGCGAAGGAAGACTGGTGTTCTCATGCCTAGCATGATACTCTGTGCCTTCCGTCTCACGATCCCAGTCTCCGAGCCTTCTACAATGTCGTCATATAGCGGGTCGTAGAAATCAGACCAATCCAGGTACTGGTATTCGTGTTGCCGAAGATTGATCATAGCATCTAGCGTAGCAACTCGAATTGCATCTTCGCTGATGACGTTCCAGATCCAGGATGAATCCCCACAGAACCTGGTGGAGTACTCGGCGAGAACTTCTGGACGTACGTCTAGGGTGTCCCAAAAGCTGTTCTCGTTGACTGTCAAGGCGTGACGATGCTGATTGATGACATTTTCGATGATCTCTTCGAGGCACTTGGAGAATGTATTCGGATCTTGACAGTGCGACAGATCGACCTCGAGCTCTTCCAAAGCAAAGGCGACCCAGGACTGAACCGCCAGTCGAGCTACATCGCTATGGAACGTCATGTCAACCACAGTCCGGCGGCATAGAGGACATGTTCTGCCTTCTTCCTCTTGACATTTAAGCCATCGTAGAAGGCAATCATAATGAAGTGCGTGCTTTGAACAGTGCTGTCCGCGGACAATGTCGTCGTCATGTGAATCCCACTCCAGTCTGCATATGCAGCAGATGGGCTGGTCGACGGGAACTTCGACGTGTTCAATGAAATGATTGTAAAGTTCTTCGAGGGCCCAGTGTTCTGATTTGTGCTCATGACTTGTTGACATGCTGCGTTCTTGGCCGTTTCGTAGCGGATTGTATACAAATGGTAAGGTCATACTTGAACGACAGGAGTGCATAATACAAAGCCGAGGTGGTACGGGTGCAGGGTGATGATGCCGGGAAAGACTCTCAGTGTAGATATCGTAGGACTTAGGTCTTCTTCACGCCGTTTACGAATGTCTCGATATGGGGGCTACATTTCCGAATTGAAAAACTCGCCCATTACATCTATGTGATTACACTAAGCAGAGAAAAACAAAATATTCACTCGCTCCGATGCTATGCTTTGTGCTCAAGTATCTCCAGGGCAACTTATCCCAAGCTCTGTATGCCTACATAATTGATGCAGCGGTACCAATCGCGGCCAAAAAAACCATTGCTGCAGCCGGGAAAAGAGTGCTCGCAGCTCCAGTAAACTGCGGAAGCCCAGTCGACGTTGTCGCAGTGGCATTGATTGAGGTAGGATTGGCCGTAGAGGTCGCGACGGCAGCAACGGTTTCAAGCAACACTGGGGTCGTTGCGTATGTCATAGTATCCCCTGAGAAGGCCACACTTGAAAAAGGGAGGTCTTCAACGAAGGTCGCATTCGGAAATGCGAGGCGTTCAGACGCAGGGGTGGACGGCTCTAGAGAGGCTCTATCGAAGTCTCCTGGGGCCAAAACGCTAAGCAGAGGTTATGTTAGCAAGCACAATGAAGACATCTGGAGGTGTGCGAGCGACTCACCTGTCGATAACATGGGCTATGCCGTTATACAAAATCGTATTAGGGTATGTGATCCTCGCTTGATTCACCCACGCAGAACCGTCCGGCAGGACAGTGAAAGTGAGGTTGGTTCCCTGAAGTGATGGGACGGTGACGTTTCCCAGCGATGGAGAGAAGATGACGTTGTTGGGAATGATATGGTACTTGAGAACCTCTTGCAGCGTCTGTAGGTCTGCCGACTCAAGCACGGAGCCAATCGACTCAAACGCCTCGTTAGTTGGAACGAAGATGGTGTAGTCGGATATGTTAAGTCCAGGAGTGTCAGCTCCGGTCAAACCGACATCGATGCCGAGTTGAGCAGCCTCCACTGCGGCGTTGAAAGCGAGGTAGCCTGATCGGTAGGTGAACAGCTGAAGCGGAGCACCGAATGACAGCACTGTGTCGATTTTATGGATTGTGATGCCTTCGCCCAGTTTGACATCCTGTTTTCTGTATTAGCGAATACCTGCTTGAGTTCACGATATACACACAGCTTCGGTGACAGTAGAGATTGTCAGTTCTCCAGACAAGACACACACATCAGCTCCATTCTTGACAAGTCCATTGTAGGCACCACCAGTGAAATTGGAATATGGCTGATTAGGTGAAATATACGAGTCGTCGAGTAGAGTCTGGGCAAACGTTGGAATATCAGTAATCACATCCGATGGGTAGCTTCCTTTGAAGACGTGGTTCGCGAGAAGGGCTGCAATTGCTGTAGTGTCATTGCGAAGCTCGATAGCTACACCTTCTGGAATGTCGCGTGGCACATTTGCAAAGGCTTGGTTTGTTGGTGCCACAATGGTAATGTTAGAGGCCGCGGAGAGAGTATCTGCAAGGCCGTCGACGAGGCCGACGAGCTCGAGCAGCGTGCTGAGATCGTCTTGGGAGGCAAGCAGCGCAGCAATATCGCCCTGTGCAAGGCTGAAGCCTGCCATCAACGCACATGACCAAAGTGTTGAGCGCATGATGGAAGGAAGATAGGAGTGCAGCGGCGAGTGCTAAGATAGGTCCTATTCAGAGACGATTCAATGAAGAGTGTGAAATGATGCTGTTCTCCGAAGAGTCGACGACGGTCTTTTATACATCAAATTCGAAGGAAGCCTGCGGACGACATCCCCAACCTCGTACCGGTGAAAGAATCGCGTGCCAGCATTCATGCTTACCAGCCAAGATAATGTGAGCATGTTCCGAGGTCGCGATCAAGGAAAGGTACACTGGACTTCCAGATCTTGTTGTTCGTAGCATCATTAACAGCTTGATCGGTGGCCATCTTGAGTATCCAACGTCGGTAGCCGAGTTGTTCTTTGAGCACAGCCTCAAGACCCTTGATGCCAAGTTCTGCGGAGTATTGCGGATACCAATCAGCGAATCTAGTCTCCTGGAATGAGACGGTGAGAATTGGCCGAATCCACTTTGATGCACAGGGAACACTAAGCGAAGGATCTCCCCAAATGAATTCAAAAGCTTGGCGAATCGAAGGATTCCTGAGAGTGGACACGCATGAAGAACGGTGAAAACATGCCGAACGATTTGTCAGAACTGGAGCTGTACCTTCCCAGGTAGAGAGCCGTCAAAAAGGGACCAGGACCCCAAGCATCCAGGCCGTCAGAAAGGGTTCATATGCCCTAGTGGTCTTCACCTGATGTATGTGAAGTTCAAATATGCAATATCCAATACTGATGCAGTTTCAGATAGTTATGCTATTGTGTTTCGGACTAATCGACAAGCTTCATCTCGTACCGCTGGACAATGGCTTTGTAGTCATTGTGCCATTCTTCAAGCCAGCTTGTCGCGTCAATCATGCGAGTCGTAAAGTAACTCAACGTTGGATCAAAAGACTTGAGAGCCGAGGTTAGACTCCGCAACTTTAGACCAAAGTGCTCGATGCAAAATTTGTCTTGGGCCAGACATTGCCCGTAAGTGTTTGTTGGATCAGTAGCTGCGACCAGCGTAGTAACCAAAATATATAGGGCGTATAGAACCACTGGGGGAAAGTTGAAGGAGGGAAGACTTAAGACCAAAGCAGGATCCATTGCTGAGGCAATGTCGATCACGGCGTGGCAGTGTTGAACGAGGGCTTCGAGCGCTAGTCGAAGAGGCGGGATGATAGTAGTGGGCTTGGGAAAATCCTTGACTGCGATGCGCCCAGGAATGAACGGAACTGCAAAGGATGCCTTGTTTGTGGGGGTATGCAGCAGAGGTTCGTAGAGGTGGATCATGCTCACATGCCACCACACTTTGAGTGTCTGTGACGATGCGAGACTGGGTGGAGTCCGAGCTGCCCATGCATCGAGCTTATTCTTTAGTACTTCGATAATAGCGTGAGTCTGGTAATCATTTCCGTCCAGAAACTTGTCCAGCTGGCAAAGACATAAACGTTCGGAAATTTCTTGGTTCAACTGGACGATGCGGACGATTTGACAGAGCAGGATGTCAGATATCTCCCCTACACTTTCCAGAAACAGGATACACTCTTCGTGATAAGCATTCCACGGAAAGGCAATAGCTCGACGCAAATGTAGGGATGTAGTCGCGAGTGCTACAAAACATGCAAGCCATGTACGCCGTGCGACCTGTGATGTCGGGTCTTCATGCCGCGAGAAATACGCTACTGGGGAGGGTAGCAGCGAAGATCCGGCGATACCCAGGTCAATGGCCATGTCCGCAGCTAGTTGAATGAACTGATAGCAACCCCCCTGCGGTCCGCCCCGTGCAGGCTTGTTCCAGAAGGCGGCCACGAGCAGTGCCTGCACGAGTTCGATGGATCTCTGTCCCTGACCTATTACCTGGTCGGCAAGGATGCGCGGTGTTTCTCGAACGAGTTCATCGTGTACTTCGAGCTCGATCCCAAGCGTGTCGTGCGTGCCAAAATGCACCAAAAGGGAGAGCAGAAGAGCTGGAGAACCCGCGCGAAGATGCTCCAATTCCATGGGTATACGAATAACCGGCCATGCGGCACCAGCGTACTGCGGAAAGAGCTGGAGTAGCTCCTCTTGTTTGCCGAACGGTATGCGCGCGTCTAGAAACGCGAGTACCGTTTGGTCGCGGTATTCTACTAACATACCGGGCGATTGACTTGGTGTTGTGCTGCCCCTCTGTTCTCGCATCGCATTTCTGAGTTCCTGAATCTGGGCTTCGAGTTCATTGATTCGATGGCGTTGGAGACGTGGCGCTGCCGGCACACACTGTACATTGTTGCGGCTGCATCGCTCGCATGCTTCTCCCGAGGTCGGGCTTACATCGCACTTGATCTTGAGACGATGACACTCTTCGCAAGCACGATTTCGTTTTCTCTTTGCAGATTCCTGCTCTTGCAACGATGCAGTCATTGCGACATGTGGCACATGTGCATGCAAACGAGGGAGAGGTGGTAGTAAGTGTACGTAGGTCGAGCCTGATAGGTACACGTCTATGACGGCTTAATTTCTGCCGACGTGCTAGGGCGTGGCTCAGACATGGATTAGTCCCGAAGTAGCATGGCCGCAAGCTTCAGGTATCGTACGAGAGCTGCGAATTCGTGGTAGAGACCGTACTTTATCAGAGTGCGTCCAATAGGAGTAGAGGATCATGTCAAACACAAGGGTTGAGCTCGGGCTAAACACCATTTTGGCAGTTCCTTCTGGCTCACATGGGAAGGACCCAATTAGGTAAGCATAGGGGAAAGAGTAACGCACCTTCTTCGCGCCTACTCTAGTACTTCTTGCGAGCATCTAGGTACCCTCTTCTGGGCGCTGCATGTATAGCTCGAGACCAGGGCCAATACCTTGATGGGACTTGTATATAACCTTGGAACTAAGAGTGCTACGAAAGACTAGCTTTGTTAGTGCTATCGGACTAGCTTTGAATAGTTAAAAGCCCAGGAGACAACTAGTGTCCCTTGGCGTAAGCTGTCTATGGTTACATCAGCGCCCTGTGACTTCTCCTCCAGATGCACTCAGTGTACCATCAATCACGAGAGGCGACTACCATCAGGTATCGGGTGTTCCCGAAATGACGATCTCAAGAGCCGAGACGCTTTCTGGCTACTTTTCGAAGGCGAAAGGCGACCTAGAACCCATCGTTACCAACTTGAATGGCGACAACTCTTGGATGATATCGTTCCCTATACCATCCGCGAAACGGCAAAGGAAGGCATACTACCACGTCGTCTCAGATGCCTGGCTTCAAGGTATAGCAACTCAGATCTCAAGTTGGCTTGTAACTCTAGGTCTCCCAGAGACGGCAGCGGTGACCAACGGCAGCGAGGTCGACCAACTAGTGCAAGAGATCGAAGATGCCGCCAGGAAGGCCAACATAGTTGATGGACAAGGTCCGGCAACTCTCGACGCCATCTTCTCAAACTTCCACTACATAGACCACCTTTCAGAGGCCACGTTGCGTACTTTTGCGTGCGATATACCTGTCATTGCGTCGCCGGAGGCTGCCAAGATTGCGCGTGGGTGGAGTTACTTCGACACCATCATCACTACGAAAGACCTCGATCCTGCAGCTAAGGGTTGGAAGGCTTTGCACCCTGGAGCTTCTCTCCCGGAATGGCTGAACGTCTTTCGTCTACAAGGTCATCATGAACTCAACTTCGCTACTGCAATGGTGTGGTCATCTGGTCCGGATCTCGAGAAACACCAAGCCTTGCTGTATTCACCTCATGGAATACGGGCTGAGCAGCCGACCTTACAGACATTTGCACATAAACTCGACCCTCCACTCAATGTAGCTGCGATCATGCACGCACTCCACGACAGCTTTGGTATGGGCGCGAGGTACACCACTGGTGTAGCCGGAGGGCTGGCCCTTGAAAGAGAGACCAAGTCAAAGTATTGGATCCAATCTCACGACGCGCAGTTGGTGTATGGCGGTTGGTTCATGCGCTTGTTTGTGAGAGACATCCCGCGAACGCTGGAGAGCGGGATTGAGGAGTTGTTGGGGAAGAAGGGCAAGGAGTACACTGAGGAGGATGCGCGGAAGCCGAACCTTGTCACTGTTGGGAATGGGAGTTGTTTTGTGCTTGAATGACGGTATCATCATTACTCCTCTAGGCGCATCGGGAATTTCTAAACAGGTATTGACTCTTTATTCATCCATCGTCTTGGCATCAGCTCTTATGATTATCTATCTCAACACCCAGTTCCCCGAGTGCAGCTAATAATTATCTGATGTTCTCCCTTCTGATCTGCGACAGCGACACAGGACAGGCTACCTCGTTCACCAGCGTCAGAGCCTTGATTGCATCCCCATGAGAACGGAGAAACTCACCAGAGCCCAAGGGTTCGTTTCGAACCTCGAATTCCCATATGCGGTGCTTTCCTGCCATCGTCTTCCATGCCTGAGTGACCCTGGGATCCAATTGTAGATCCCAGCTGCTTCTCCAGGTGATCCTAGCGGGTGTCCCGGCTTTCGCATTCTCGTACCTGAACACAGATGCATGACCTAGCCCACCGTTCCACAATTCCATAATCTTCAACTTCGGCATTTTCGTGGCAGTCTGTGCTGCCGCGTACAGCATCTCGTTGATGCTTGCTGGGAGTGCTTCAGGCGCCAGCTTTCGAGACGTAAGACTGAGTGACAAGAGGTTTTCCCACACCCAGTCTGATTGTCGGGCAGTCCAGAAAAGACTGGCATCAATCATAAAAGCTGCAGAGATGTGTTCTAGCGAGAGACTTGCTGCGGCAAAAGCAGCGCTGACTTTTGCGCATGCAGTTCGAACTGGCTCTGCGTCTAGAGCCTTGCATATTCCAGTCGAGTTGACAGCAATCAGGGATTCGTTCAGATCTTCGAATATTACAATTTTCTTCAAGGTGTTTACGGTGAGCGTTTTGAAAAGTTGCTTTAAACCTATTGAATATGAGTGTCAATGATTACTCTTCATGCACGATGAGACCATCAGCCGGAACACTCACCCATGTCTGTGAATCCCTGCAGCAAGCGGCCCCATTCCCTCCACGGCTCATAGTGAAGCTCTTCCAGATTCGGAAAGCATCCTATCAAGGGTCCAAGAGTATTCGGCTCCCATCGCCGACGTGTCTGCCGCCGAAATAGGAGATTAGTCGCAGCTGGGACTGCTGGTGCAGTGGTCTAGAAATCGGAATTCAGTTCAATATTCCAGAAGACCCTCTCGATGGCTTCGATCGGTGGTGGAATCCGTTGTACACCATCGACCCAACCATGTCCCGCATTACTAGCAACACAAAAGTCGAACGTCGTATCAGATATACGTTGGTCGGCAGGATGAAAAGCAATGTTTCGGAAATGATGTTCCGAGTCTGATGGGGAATAGACGCTGATGTCCAGAGTCAAACGGCCTTCCGGATTCAATTTGCTGAGAGCGGTGAGGCCTCGGCCCAAGATGTCTCTGACAATATCCCCATCCTCTTCCACCCATTCTTCGGTCATTTCTTCAGTGCATTGGCCACAGCCATATTATTGCAGCTCGATGCAGAGCCACAAATTTTTGAGCAGTCGCTGTTTTCGCAACGCTATCGTCTCAAATCCAGCTAGCCTTGAACTCGTAATCTTCAAAGTTGCAAATGTGCGAGCTTCGATAGCTGCGCGCCACTCCTCACACACCGAAGCAAAGCGGGCGACAGAATTTCCGTCCTGAACTAGCGTTTCTAGTATGAGAGCTCGAAACTCCACGGGAAGGGAGGTCCATGACATTTAGGATTTCGGTGTATGATCTGATGCGTAGTAGAGAAATTGGGTAGCGATGCAGAGATGCCAACTGTGAATAAGTATCAAACTTGTATAGTAGGCCGAAGGCGACATTACTTTATGTGGGCTCGCAAGAGAACTGGAACCGAGACAGTACTCAACCACGGATCTTCACACCAACACACATCCCTCAATGAGCCTGACTTCCGACACATGTTGGCAGTCAGAGCCTTCTGACTTGATCAGATCGTTCTCTGGTCCACCTAGACGTAGTTCAATCGATTAAGGCCCATGGGTATCGAAACCAGCGGGGAGCCAAAGGGCTTGGGTGGCCTTCGTTATCATCTACACTACACTCTAAACAATGCTTTGCAACATCGGCATCAGCCATCTAGTAATGACTGCATTGTCCTGCCGGTAACACACTGGGTCTACGCTGTCACCTGAATTTTGACCTCTGGTTGCGCGATATTCTCATGACAGCGGTGGTGGCTGGTTGCGTATCATCTGCATGTATGCATTCGTAGAACAAGTATATTGGAGGTGGCTATAGACAGCTGCCTAAGTGTACGAGTATTGAGTTGGGTGGCTACCTAGGGTATGGGCGTTTATGATTCGGGACGACTTCGAGCATCTGGTGCAGAACACAGGTCAGTAAACTGTGGCGTTCTTGAGATAAGAGTACGAGCAAACACACATAACAACTGGCTTGGCTTGTATGAGTTTTCGTATACGGATGTTGATTCCATCGGTGGCTTTGTGGCAGTGCAAGCCTCTCTTCGCCGAGACGACGTGCGAGGCGAACTCAAGGCAACACCAATTTCCAGACTATAATCCGTACACTGCTGCGACTGAACAGCGTACACGTATCAGAAGAACTTTTTCAATGCGGAGATCGCGATTCCCCAACCGCGCAATGGCATTTCCGTCCCCCATGTCTATCAAGGATGCACTGTCGATGGAGGAAGCACAGCCACACGTCCTCCCTCCCGGAAATCCATACAGCAACCCTTACACGATTCTCCTTCTGACCCCACGAACCGCCGACCACGGCGCATACGAGTACGATCTGGGGCAATTGGACCCACCACGCGCGCTGGTCGGCAAGCCATGCGTCTTCTTCCGCACGCAGAATCCCACAAATTGCGCGTGGTCGCACATGCTAGTGCTCAACGGCCTCAATCCCGTTCTACCATCTACCGAAGACTTGGCGCAGCGCTGGCATTTTGCTATTCGTCCAGATCCAAGTACCTTCGCAGTCAGGTATTCGAGAAACGGGGGCGGAATCGTGAACGAGGGGGATCGGAAATCAGACGTCATCACGGAGCCCCGGGATCTGGCCGAGAAACTGGTCGAATTGAATTACACGAATGAGCGGTTTCTCTACGTGCTGACATTCGTCAAGTTCGCGGGTGCAGAGAGCGAGGCGCGATACCGCCAGTCCATCAAGAGTTTCCATTTCTGCGAAAATGAGTGGGGATTGCATGTCCATCTCGCGGGGGATGTTACGGAGTCACCTAGGTATACGGGGCTCGATCTCGAGGAGGACCACGAGCCGGAGCGGGCGGATCTCTTTACATTGACTAGCTTTGCGTCGGCGAAAGATTATGCGGATTGGCTAATGTCTGGGGAGCACAAGGAGATGGTTGGAAAGGGAGATGGCGAGGTCAGGGAAAGCATGGTGTTGACGCAGCCATTCTTTTTGCCGCCGAATAAGGCCTGGGCGAACTACCAGTATGATGTTTTTGGAAAATGACTGGGAATGTGCAGCAAAGCATGTACGAGCCGCATCAGCCTTCGTGCTGCAGATCGATCTCTTTCCCACCGTACACACCTCCATCCAAAATCCATTGCTCGTTGTCATCGTTATCGTCTTGAACCCGCCTCCACGATTGTTTTTTCTCGCGTTCCTTCTCTTTGCCTTTGCTATCTATCTTAATAGTCGGCCGAATCAACCCCCCTAGCAGAGGGTTGCGGGCAAAGGCGCCTCCACCTGTTCGAGGTTGTTCCGGAATCCCGGCAGGCTCTGGTAACTCCTCGTCGCTTTCGGGCGTTTGCGGACGCTCTACTGCCGCCATTCGCTTCACTATCTTGCCGCCCACAAGATCTATACTGGCCACCACCTTTCGCTTCTCGTACTCGGGCCTCGTATTCCACTCTTGCTCACGCAATGCCTTCTGCTGCCTCTTCAGCTGCATTGCGCGCTCTTGCGGACTAGCCCACATGCTCAGCCCCGCGGTTGGGATCTCATAATCTGCAGCCTCATCGTGCACTTGCGTCCTGCGAGCATTCTGGGCCTGGAAAGCCAGCAGCCTGTCTCGATGCTCCTTTGCCTTTGCTAGCTTTTCAGTCTCGGAGTCTGACGCAGGGTTCGACGATACTGGAGTCCTCTCTTTTGGTGTGGAGAATGGTCTGGGTACTCCGGCGACCTCGGCACGTCGGTGAGACGCGTTGTTGACAGCCTGCTTCTCTTTCCCTCGCTCTTGCCGCAGGGCATGGACCATGGACTGTATCTCACTGGAACTTAAGAGAGGGTTGTTGCAAAACGTACAAGGCCCTATGCCTTCTTTCACGCAGATGACTTTGCCGCAGTTCAGGCAATTGGGCGCTGCTTCCAAGAGTGGGTGGCGCGTGGCCATGCAATTGCACATCCGCTTCGCGTTATCTTGTTCTGAGGAAAGACTCGGATTTGTCTGGATCTCGAGGGTTCTTATCGCAGATTCAAGATCGTTGAGCGCGGTTGAAGCACCGTGCATTGGGGTCCCGCCCTGGACACTGACCTTCGCTTTAGGCTTTGGTGATGAGTTGCGCGATGATTTGGAGGACTTGGCATCCGAGATCAGCTGGCCAGCTGCGGAGGGAGGAAGCTTTGAGGAGAACGCATGTGCTGGGGAGATGCCGTGGGATTTGGGTGTCGCTGTTCCAGACGATGTCGCTGGGACTTGTATGGCGTCAGGCTTATCGGAGAGGGCGAAAGCATTCTGTTTGGCGGGTTTTGGTTTGGACGAACCAGCCATGTAGTCTTCCTCGTCTCTCTTGAGATAGCCACCTCCGACATTTCCATAGTTCTCTGGTTGTCGTGGTGGAGGCAATTTGCCGACCCCCGCAGTCTTCTTCTTGCGCGGCTTTGCCTTGGGGACCTCAGGAATGCTGTTTGATGGCTGGCCATGAGCAACTGTATCACCTGGCTTTGGCCTTCTCCGATTGTTGAAAGAAGCGATGAATTCCAAAGCTTGTGGACTGTCGCCAAGGAGGTTTTGAAGATGCTCCGCGGCTTCCCTGTTAGGCAAACTCTCGGTGTATGTGATGATCTGTGTGAGAGACTCTTCGTCCAGAGGGAGAAGCTTGGAGAGTTGCGGCAGCGCCCACGTTGATAGATCCATCCTTAGTGTGTTGTTTAGGTGGCGATGGATATACTGCGCCCAGTAGTGGGTTGTAATTGATAGGGTGATTCATCGAATTCTTTATCAGCTCGGATCTAATCAGTCTCTATCGCCGAGGTATGGCCGAGGTTGGAACTCAACACCAAGAAGTCGCTTCTTAGGATACTTCACTGCCTCACCTGCCGCACCCTCGCAATCGGCACCATGACCACAGAAGTCGCGCTTGAAACCACGCTCGTGGGTATACCCCTTGATCAATTGCTTTCTCTCCGCTGACCAAACTGCCAGGGCAACATCGTCGTCGAGCTCTATAACGACCAAGCCCCCAAAACCTGCAAGAACTTCGCCGGTCTGGCTCAGCGCCACTACTTCAATGGCCTGATATTCCATCGCATCATACCGAACTTCATGATACAAGGTGGCGACCCCACCGGGACAGGCCGGGGTGGCGCATCGATATACGGCGAGAAGTTTGAGGACGAGATAACCCCAGCGCTGAAGCATACCGGGGCGGGTATCCTGAGTATGGCCAATTCGGGCCCCAACACCAATGGAAGTCAATTCTTTATCGCGCTCGCGCCAACACCATGGCTGGACGGCAAGCATACCATCTTCGGCAGGGTGAAGACGGGGCTGCCGGTTGTGAAGAAGCTCGGCCTCGTCAAGACGGACAGGGAGGACAAGCCCGTGGAGGAGGTCAGAATCATCAAGGCGTACGTCTTGGAAAAGGAAGATTTGGTCTAGAAAACATAATGTCGTGGGCTTGACAGCAGGCGACGGCATTTCCACCATTCATGGACCCTTTAGATTTCGAGAAGTACAGAGTAAATTACATATTCATCTGTAAGTTACATTTTCACCTGTAAATACGTTCCCCACTCATGGAATAGCAGCCCTACAAGGCTCCATTCGGATGGATCAGCACTTTTGTGTATCCGTCGATGCGCTGGTCAAACTTCTCGTACGCTCCGGGCGCGTCGTCAATCTGAATCTCATGCGACACCACAAAACTCGGCTTGGCCTTGCCTGAGACAATCAAGTCGCGGAGATAGCGATTGTACGCTTTGACGTTGCATTGGCCGGTCCCCAGCGAAAGACCCTGAAACTTGTTAGCCAGGACTGGATAGGAGCCAGGAATAGTCAGGAGCCAGGGACATTTAGGAGCCAGGGACATTTAGGAGCCAGAGGTTGATTGGAACCAGAGCTGAACGAATCCCGGACCCAACTGGAACCAGCAATACGTACCTTCTCAAATAGCTTTCCAAAGGATAACAAGATCTGCCCCTTCTTGCTCTGCTCATCTGGGGCCCCTGGATCTGCCGGGACGTAGAGACCTGGAATGCCTAAGCCGCCGGTCGGCCGCGTGACCATGATCAGCTGATCCAGTACAATGTTCGGTTTCTCCTTGCTGCCTGACGCGTCCACGGCCTGATAACCGACTGCGTCCACTGCTCGGTCGACCATGCCATCGTTGGCTTTGATAATCTGCTCAACTGGGTCGCTCTTCTTGAAATCGATTGGTATGCAGCCAATCTTCTTCGCAGCGTCTAGACGTTCCGGTACCGTGTCCACTACAAAGACTTTGGCTGCGCCTCGGAGGATGCCACTATATGCCGCCATCAGACCAACCGGCCCTAGCAGGACGTTAGCTTCCATACAAAAGCGGGTTCGGCTTCGAACAAAACCTTACCAGCCCCGAAAACAGCAACAGTTTCCCCGGGTTGGAATCCAGCAAGCGTCAGACCGTGCCAGCCCGTGGGAAAAATATCTGCCAGTAGTATAAAGTCTGCCTCGTGCTCTTTACCCTTGGGCAGTTTCAGTGCATTGAAGTCGGCATAGGGCACTCTCAGAAACTGCGCCTGGCCGCCCTGATAAGGTCCCATCGCGACGTATCCATAGGCGCCGATAAAGAAGTCAGTACAAGGTGACTAGCAATATTCAAAGCAAACACAAATGCAGTCGGCTCTAAGACCTATCCTCCGAAATGCAACCTAGGTATCATTTCAAGAAAGTAGGTCTTAGGCAACTTGCTTGTAGTGAAATCTTCTTACCGCCCGCGAAGCCGGGATTGACACTATGGACTGTCAGCATGTCCCAGTCCGCGAGAGAGACTCTTCTACTCACCCAGTGCAGAAAGCCGTCTTGCCTTCCTCGCAATTGCGACACCGGCCATCTGCAACATTGAAGGGGAGCACGATTCTATCTCCCTTCTCCAACAATGTCACGCCTGATCCGACGTCGATGACGATCCCCATATTTTCGTGCCCAAAGACCAGTCCCTTCTCTGCAGCAGTCCGTCCCTGATACATATGCAGATCCGAGCCGCAGATCGCTGCTTCAGGTCAACAAGAGCTCCACTGTTGCCTCTCCATGATCCACGTACCCGCCGTCGTTACTTTGATTATCGCATCATCCGGATGCTCGATCTTGGGAAGCTTCACATCCTTCACCGAAACCTTGAAAGCGCCCTCATAATGAACAGCCTTCATCTGACTCGGTAGGTTCTCGGTCGTCGATCCATGTGCCGTTGTAGTGTCACCAGGATCATGTTCGGGGTCGAGTAGTGGGACTATTCCTGCTGCTGGAATTTCGGAGGACATTTTGGTAGTTTCGAGGTGTCAATTGGTGAGGTTGTAAAGCAACGGTATACAATCTACAGCGGCGGGTCGGGAATACACGCTCTGTTTCCCTTCTGTAGCTTATATGCATCCGTGACAGCGGACCGACGGAGAGCCATCGTCATTGTAGTGAGGGGCACATCGCCAGGGTCTAGTGGAAGCGGGGGAAGCTCCGGAGCCTCTCGATCGCGGGGAATCGACTTGATGTGCAACACGGCATGTACAGCATAGCCCAAACAATCATGTTGTCGTCGGCTCAAGTCCTCAGAGGTTGGCAGCAACGTGGCGCTGAGCGACCTCGGGAGGATGGCGGTGCATCTGCGGATTATTAAGACACGTATACGTCGACATCGGAGAGCTAACAAGCACGCCTAAGACGCGCCGTCCACAAGTTCGTACCATCCATAAAGGATCCGTCTGCCGACAAGATGATGACTGTCCAAGACTTGCCCATCGAGGTCCTAAGCGAGAGCTTTCGTACCTGGCTCAGTCAAACGCCCATGTTGATATCCAGAATCTTCGTCTCGTATGCCGCCAATTCCGTGACGTCAGCAGCCGTTTCCTGCTCACCTCGTTCTCATTCAGCTTCGCAAACGAGTCGGTGCTCGAGCTCGAGAAAGCAGCGCAACATCCGGTGTTCTCGCAGTCGATTCGGAGTCTCACTTTCAATGTTTCCTTCTACCACAAGACGATTGCCCAGCAATTCGATGTATTCGTGAAGGCATGCGGCGCCTCAATCATTGCATACACAGAGTTCGAAGGGTACACTTTCGAGAATGCCCCAGGGTTTGGCGATTTGTTCTCACAGACGATACATCTCCAAGAAACGGTCAGACCGTCCTGGGACCCTTCCATGGCCGACGAGATTCATGAACCCTACCTCAAAGCTCAACTTAAGTATGCAGCTCTGTACAATCACCAAGAGGCATTGGTTGGCGACAAATCGTGCGTTGGTAGGTTAGCCGCCGTGTTCGACAGATTTACGGGGTTGGACACGATCTTAGTGGACGACTCGTGTAGAGGACCACGACTACCAAGGAAGCGCCGCGGAATCGAAGAAAAAGGATTCATACTAAACGACGAGGGTCTCGCAAATTTCTCTCTTCACACGACTCGTGGGGAAAACTCTCATGTCGGCACCCCAGCAAATAGCCAGATTGTACAGTCGCTGTTGGATATCTTTGAAGCTCTGGCATCATCAGAAACGAGGCCGAAGGTACTTGAAATGCAGGTTCTACTGCCACTGGATCTACGTTTTCTTGGTAGGTCTGAAGCACGGCTTGCTGCAGCTCGGGTCGCACTATCACGAACGGAGAACGTCACGGTCATCCTGGACCACAGGACGGGATGGTTTCCCGCCGATGACATCGATGACTCACCCCCGGACCTCGACGTGCTCTGCTCCCTCCTGCGCATGTTGATTAGCTCGCCGTGTCTTTCCAAGCTCGCGCTCTGGTTCACGAGGCACGATAGAAAGCGAGGACTCTTCCACGCTGCCTCAATGTCTCTTCTGGACTTTTTACCCCATCTGACGCTTCCAACAAACACGAAGCGCATCTGGCTTCGCAACATCCCTTTGCGGATGGACGACCTTCGGGATCTTGTCACTGAGTCAGGAGAGGATTTACAGCTTCTGGATATGAACAGAGATTACTATCTAACAGGCGATTGGGTCAATGTACCGGACATGCTGAGATCACTTGAAAAGTCGAACAGTGATGAGTATGTTGGGTAGCGGGGTCTCCAACATAAACGAAATTTCTTTAGGAACAGAGTCTACGTGGAACGAGGGGTCCGTACACGCTAGGGATGAATTCAACACGTTCATTGGTACATGACTCCGCGATTGGAGTCTCATAGTTCTGCACCAACCCCCAGAGTACCCATCGTTACTTCTATCTTGTTGTACAGAACACGGCCCGCATAACAACATTCTCTCAGGTCAAACTACCACGGAGGGCAGGTCTCTTTCCGCTGTTACAGACATTCAGCTGTGTTCAACGTACAGGTGACTAGCTTATTATGCTGGTGGCGAGAGAAGAGTGGTGGAACCAAGTCAGGCGGACTGTCTCTATCAATTGTTTCGGTATACCTTTCGGATTCTGTGCAACAGCTCATCTCGAGCGCTGACAGGGTCTATAACACGTTACGTATAATGATACATTACGGCCGACATCTTCAATTTGGAGAAGTAATCGTTCACAATTCGTCTGATTGGATTTGCTCACGACTAACCCAGCACCTTCAGATACTATCACCGCTTGTACCATGGGCGTTAGTAGGTCGTAGGTGCAAGTGGCCATGTAGTCATGATCCAATACCGGAAGGTCATAGAACAATGCCCGGCTTCCATGAATATCTCAACATCCAGAATGACACCAGACAGTAAACCAAGCGAGCGAAAGACTGCTACCGACATCCCACCCTCATCGCTCAGCCCTCATCAGAACTCCCAGTCCTCATAACCCCCTCAGCCTCCCCGTCCTCATAACCCCCTCAGCCTCCCCACCACCACATCCACCAACCCCTCCAAACTCTCCACAACCTCAACTCCATACCTCTCACAAACCATCTGCACATTCCCCCGCTTCGTATATCCCTCCAAACAACAAACGACCACCTTCCCTCTCGTCATCTCACTTCCCACGTACAACCCCAACTCCAGCAAACTAACCGGCGCATCCGTACCCGGTGCAAACTGAAACACAATGACATCAGCAACATTAGCATAGTCCATCTCCCACTCGATCTGCTCGCGGAACTTGGGGAAGGTGGGAGATTCGATCCAGCTGTTGTCCCAGTCGTCGCGTGTTGGATCTAGGATAGCGACTGGGTAGGAGGCGAGAGAGGTGGCGAGGTGGGTGCGCCAGTTTATGGGTGCGCCTTTTTGCATGTTGCCGTATAAGATGATGGAGGGGGTCGTAATGGTGGGTCGGGCGGGGGGTTTGTAGACTACAGCCTTGGATTCGGATTCGGACATGGTGAATTGTAATCGGGATTACCAGGGTCTGAAAGGTGATGGGACGGACTGGGCTTGGATTGGAATCGTAGTGGGAATGGAACCGTGCACTTGTGCTGGGATGGGATAGTCGTTTGATGTTCATGGGGATGAATGGTAGCCTGGTGCACGGGTGCAGTTGCCCCTTTCGAAGGAGAGCGCTAAGGCGAAGAGGGCTAGAGCCAATTTAAGCATAGATTAATATGCGCTTAGATAATGTTGTATGTACGACATGGAATCATCCATCGCCAGGCATCATCATCCTCACGCATCTCGTCGCACACCACCAACCCATGACTTCTTCCTAAGAGCTTCAGCCCTCTACGTCCAAGTGCTCCGAAATTAAGCCTTGACGCAAGAGAAGTACCCAGCCCAGACCGCCCAATCCGCCTCAGGATCCTGCGTCGGCACGTTCCAGCTATTCCATTGCTGTTTCGTGATGCCATTCTCCGACAACAAGCTCGGCAGAGTCGGGCTGCCATTGGCATCCGTGTACTCAAAGGCCGAGCAATTGGTGACGATGCCCGGCATGATAGGGACAGGAACCTCCGCGGGGGTCCAGATGTCGCCGCCCTTGACGGGGCCCGGGTAGGTGTATCCAGGCACGCCGATGCAGACGGGCACGTAGGCGTGCAGGCCGAAGCACTCTTGGCCAAGCTCGGGGTTCCAGGCTAGCAGGTCGTGCGCGGTGAAGTTGTTGAAGCGGGAGACGACGGTGCCGCAGGTTTCGCCGGAGTCGACGAGGTAGGTTGCTTGGCCTGTGGGGATTGTGTTAGCATCCTGATGCGATACGATGTTTTGCAACCCAAAAGTGGAGCTTGATTTGGGAAAAGATATTACTTACAGTTCGTCGGGCGCGTGATGCACACACAACCAGCAGACACGCTGCAGTAGTCTGTGCACTGATCCGGCATCGTCGCTTGACGCTTGCTTATGCCCTGGGACTCAGCAACGCCTGGGACCCTGGGGTGCGCATTCGGGAGAGGGACAACGGCAGCGGAGATGGATGTTGCCAGGACGGCGATGGTGGAGAGGAGGGTGAACGAAACCATGATTATTTGATTAAAGATGTAGTATGTGATTCTTTGGAACGAATGACTGATGAATGAGCAGCAGCGGATCAGAAGCTAAACGAAAGACTTGAGTTGCTCGATATCCTCGAAAACGGGGTCTACAAGTCCGCTTTATACTTTGCTGGCGCGAAGCACAGTCTCGATACTAGCGCATCTGGGAAATGAGCGTTGTGATCCTGGGGCATTTCGGAGGCGCGCAGGGACGAGCCGAGGGGGCTGTAGCCTGTTCCAAGATCCTCCTATTCGTCCTGCGGCCTACAGATCGATTTTTCTGCCTAGACACGCCCCGAAGCGTTATTTACCGGGAATAGTTGGCTTCGGCGGAATTTAGAATGGATGTAACACATCCTATTTTTAGGCCCCCCGGGACCGGCGTTCACTAGGGAGCTTGACCGATTTAACCTTATTCCTCCCTAAATCTCGTTTACAGAATATCTTTGTCAACCGTTTGTAGGCAGCAGCGCGAGAGGACTCTTTGACGCTAGTGGATAAAAGGTCAATACCTTCGATGACGATGACCGGCGCGTTTGGGATCGTCGACCGGACCCCAAACAGTGAGAGATCGAAGCACGGACTCCAAACCTTTAACGAATCCCCTACGAAGGAGCTGGTTTTTATTGAGGAATACTCAACACCCACACACAGCCCTTATCCAAAAGGCTTTCTTGAGCTTTGCTATACCCAAAAATAAGGTCTACATAACATATAACAACCTTAAAAGAAGGTGCTTGGAATATTCCTCATTAAAAACCAGCTCCTTCGTACTCACTAGGAAGAGATGAACATCTATCACAGCTTGTAAAACAGGACCTTTTTCACGACTTGGCTATGGATTCCCAGATCGATGGGCATCACAGTAGGTCAATGGCAGTACGTATTTGGTCTACCATACTACTGGTTTTACTGAGAATGAAACATTGACGATACGACGAGCCTGTTAGGATTGTCGCTAGTCTCTTTTCTAGTGACGCAGGCTTGCAACATCTTCTCATGCTTACACGCGTCAAAGTATCGACGAGAACATGAGTGAGACCTTCAATGATTTTGCTATGGGGACTCTTGCTGACTACTGCAGGTCATCACAGCTTCGCGCGGGTCCAGCTGAAGGCTATTGTCAATGTCAGGCATTAACTCGCATCGTCACAAAGTGGACAGTCACGGTAACATGCCCTTGCGGCTGATTTTAAGCTACGGCGATCCGTCTGCAGGTCAGACAGACCCATGGTTCGAGAAAATGTGTGCAAGGTTGACAAAGCGTACAGACTAGCAAGTTGTAGACTACGTCTTCATGAACTGGACATGACGGCTACCTGATGACTGTTAAAAGATACGGGATTCTTGCAAAGGAACGAAAGTCAAGACTGGCTACCTTGTCGGGCCCATTCTGTATCATGTTTATGCGAAGGATCTAGGATGCATGACATTCCCGGGACAGTGGAGACCAAAGGATACTGCGAGATACCCGAGATCATGATGTGCCTACCAATACAATGCTTGTGGCCAAGCATCGCTGTCCCACAGTACCGCAAGGTGTCCGATTTACCCGCCCAAAGGGTCCACTGCTCGGTTGGGTAATGCCCCAATCTATCGCTACAATTCCCCAAGTGGATTAAATTGAGTGATGCGAGAGTCTAAAGTATACCCGGTATGAAGAAGTTTCTGGATTTCCATGTCTTTATAGGGCTCCTCGCTCGCGCGGCATCGTCGCCACTCTGAACGTGGAGACGTCAAAGCTCACCACGGCCGAGGGAAATCCATGCTTAGGTCGTAACGATGGTCTTGATGAAAGTTTGTCTATTCTTCGGTGGCGTGGTCACTTTCGCAGGGCAATCGTCTGCCCGGGTCACATGCAATGGGACGTTCGAGCCTATAACAGCCGCCTCCTTTGTGGCGTCATTACATCCGGGATGGAATCCAGGAAACACAATGGATGCGCCACATGAAACTGACTGGGGGAATCCGCTGTTGGTCGAGTCAACATTTGTCAATGTCAAGAATCTTGGATTTAAAGGCATCCGGTTACCAGGTTGAGTTCAAATTCTGTATCAATGCCCTACCAACTAACCGGAGGTAGTGACTTGGACGTATCACATGATGGACGAGGCACCATGGACAGTTGACGCAGACTGGATCCAACGTGTCTCTGCTGTTATCGACATGATCACATCGAATGGTCTGTATGTCTTGGTCAACGCTCATCACGACTCATGGGCTTCTTTCGACCTGACTGCCCCAAACGCAAACTACACGAGATACGAGCAGAAATTCTACAGTCTCTGGTATCAGATTAGCGAGAAGCTTGCCTGCAAGTCTAACATGGTTGCTTTCGAGCCTCTGAATGAACCTACTGGAAGCACTGCCGAGCATGCGGCTGAACTCGACAAGCTACAGAACATCTTCCTTGATGCTGTTCACGACGCTGGAGGATTCAATACGCAGCGAGTAGTCGTCCTTGGCGGTCTCGGAGATAACGCAGTGAACATGGTGCAGTGGCTGAAACTCCCTGCTTCCAACTTAACTAACCCGTATGCACTCACATTCCATTACTACAGCCCATGGGACTTTACAGCCGCAGCTTGGGGCAAGACAATCTGGGGCACCGACGCCGAAAAAGCCGCAGTCGAGGCTGATTTTGCAGCCGTCCGAGGCAACTACACCGACGTCCCTATTATAGTGGGCGAATTTGGCCTCGAAATTCACGCCACCGAGCCAGCAGCACGCTGGAAATGGTTCGATCACGTCGTGCGCACAGGTCACAAGTACATCTTTGCGATGATGCTTTGGGATGCAAGTATCCACTTCGTTGTCAACTCAACAGATCCCTGGCAGGATCCTACAGCCTTGGATATCCTAATGAACGCCGCGGGCGACGGACCACCAACCCAATTACCCGACAGCACAGAAGATCCGACTGCGGTCGAGCAATGGTCGTCCGCTTTCATGTTTCATCGTGTCGGTAAACCCGTCACAGACATCTCAGTGCCCTTCATCTGGGCTCCGGTGGGCGAACCACAAATCCTGGAATCCATTGTCTCGACCACCGCGGAAGGCTCCACAACACTATGGCACACGCCCAACTTGGACAAAGAGGGCAATAACATGACCTTCCGCACGGGCTATCTCGACACCATATTTACGCAGAATGGGACGGCGGGCGTCAAAGCAGAGTTACTGTGGCATTTTTCTGGTGGCGCGGATATTCTGACGCAGGCGGTGCAGTGGGATACGCCGCAACCTGCGATGACGGATTTCACAGTCAATAAGGAAAACGTAAAGAATGATTTGGCTGTACCGGTCGAGTACAAGGGCCTCGCGAAACTAGCGACGGTTAAGGCGGTTATATACAACAGCACGTACTTGTTCGACGATTGGACGCAGTGGTTGGGACCGCTGCAGCAGGCTAGATTGGTAAGTTACTTCCTACTACTGCTCTATTTCGGTACATCGCACATCATTCATTCATATTTGGCTCAACCTTTCGTGCTGACGAGCGTGTTTACAGACGTATAGTAGTCATTGGGACTACAATGCGACGCATCTGATCATCAAATCGGCCGTACTTCAAAAGGTTCTCGAAGCCAATTTTGCGACGGCTTTGGCTTTTGAGTTTTATCCGAGGGTGCATGCGAATACGGTCAATTTTACTCTCAATGTGGTACCACCGTAGAGGGCAATGGAGATCATGAAATGACGCTTAAGGCATGGGGGAAGCAGGAACTCGAAGCCGAGCAAGTCAGCATAATTACATTACTCTCTGACCAACACTATCGCCTCATGCCCTCGTTGCACCATTACATTCTCATTCTCTACAATCTCATTCACCTCAATTCGCACCCCTCGAACCTCTACTCAGCTGATCTAACAGCCCACCGTACACGCCACCTTCGTCACCCGATAGACCTTCGCCTCATGGCTCTTGACCTCCGTCGTAAACGGAATATCATACGGCCCCTGATCCTTGTGTTTCCACAGATCTCTCAGCTTGTACACATCCCACGGCACCGTCAAATCCCTCCTCATATCGACCGTAATTTCACTCGTCGTGCTCCCGCGGTTCAACAGCATAACCGCCAAACTCTCATCCGCCAGTGTCTTGGCATAAATCTGCGTCGCATTATCCGCACTCGAATACTGCAGCGTCGCGGCCTGCCCCAGCGGATCCTGATTCACCGCAATAATTTCCTTGTTAGACAACGTCTCGAGGTCGTACGAACCCAGCTTCGCAATATCCGCTCCGATAAGCAAAGGACTGCTCATGATCGCCCAAATGCTAAAATGCGTCCTATACTCAATATTGCTTGCCCCGGTGCCGACGAGCTGACTACTCTGCCCATTGAGCCCAACGATCAGCATATCGTAGTCATTCCAGTGTCCAGGCCCCGTGTACTGCGTAATAGCATTCCCGCGATCCAGCATATCCAGCACGTCGAAATAGTACTTCTCGCGGTTCCCCGGGTAGTTGAAGTCGTCGGAGATGTCCTGCCCGATGCGCCACTGGTTCGCGCCTTCTTCGGCCGCCCACTGCCACACGTTGACCCAGCCGCAGTGGCAGGCGTGGTAGACGGTGGAGTGGTTGGTTGCGAGTAATGCCATGCTCATGTCGAGGAAGACTTGCTGGACTTCGGCTTCGGGCGCGTCGGCGTGCGAGCAGCACGCATCGTACTTGAGGTGGTCGATGCCCCAGGAGGCGAACATCTTGGCGTCGTCGGAGGCATGGTCTACTGAGCCTGTAAAGCCAGCACATGTGGTGTCGCCGGGTCCGCTGTAGATGCCGAGTTTGAAACCCTTGGAGTGCGCGTAGTCGGCGAGGGATTTCATGCCCGAGGGGAATTTGGCGGGATCTGGCTCGAGGGGATGTTGGTAACGGCTGCCTTTGAACTTCTGCCATCCGTCGTCGATGTTCACGTAAATGTAGCCTGCGTCTTTGAGGCCAGTTTTCTCGAGCAGATCGATGGTTGATTTGATGAGGGTTTCGTTGATGTCCGGGCCAAAGTTGTTCCAGGAGCTCCAGCCCATTGGGGGTGTGCGGGCGAGGCCATTGGTAATATTGATATTGCCACCGAGACTGGTCACGTTCCAGTGTGCAGGCGGGGAAGTTGGGGCTGGTACACCTGCGGATGTGGTGTTGGAGAATTGGGCGTGGGCGGCGGAGAGAAATGCGGCACCTGTGACGAAGGATGCCCGTAACATGGTGGCAGAATTCATTCTACTCGAGGAAAGAAGAGGACCCAAGACCAATTGACTGTATCAATGAGGTTTTCTGAAAGTCGATGTCGACGACATGGGATTCCCCAAATTGAAGCTCCCGCGAGTGTGACAAAAGAGCCAAGAGCAAAGGCAACGCGAGCTTTAAGCACGATGCAGGTACGCTCAGAAATTATATGTGATATCTATCGAACATATGAATCGATGTAATTCTGCATGTTCATTGATGCATCGAAACAATTTAAAGTGGAGGCTGTTCCGGGGCAGGGAGGATAAATATCCGCTTGTGGCTAAATCCCTCCGCTCTGATCAGCCTCCCCAACTGGGTGGGCATTCCCGCAGGATGCACATTGCATATGCATCGTGTTCTTGCGGGACGCGCTGGGTCTATTGCAGGGGTTTCGTCGTGCGGGGTTCTTGTTCCCGGGTCATCCTTCGATCCTGAAGTTCTGTCTTCTAGCTTTCTCTGACAATGATGCGGAAGACCGACTCCAGAAACCTAGATGACGTTGAAAACAATGTTTGGTATCTTAAGCGAATAAGAAACGTCTACAACAGGGAGTCCAGATTAGAAACAAAAGAAAAACATACATTAGACCCTTATCTCCAACATCATATCCGTGCGCAGATAAGGTTCCATGACTCGATGCTCGATGCTAAGGTAAAAGGAAAGGTAGCATCTGCTCGACCATATCTGGTAATGGTTCCGTGGTTGTCCTCGACACGTTCTCTTTGCTCGATTGTGGGGAGCCTGTTCACTGGGACCAAACTCCATTTCCCCAGGTTGTGCACCGCGTAATTGGATGTTGGAAATGCAAGGTGAATGAATTAAACAAGAAGAATCAGACCTACGCTTTGATAACATGGGAACTGACACATAAGAAAGGTGTAAAGTATGCCCGATGGCACTTCCAACATGTGCTGCTCAGGCAAACTTCGGTCATACCCTACCCTACCCTCGGGTCGCATCATATAAAATTGAGAGCTGCAGCCCTTCCATGGTAACACCAACGTAGCCCTTTCTATGCCATGAGCAACTGCAGCCCTTTTCTCCTTACGTCTGTAGTTGCAATCCGAGCTATTGGAGCCCAGTTGTCTTGAATGTTGCGATCGGTCGAGTGAAAGACGTCCACCAGGCGTATTATCTGACTCACCAAGCTCTTTTTACTGCTTCAATCGTCTCCTTGAGCATGAGCATAGCACGAGGAAATTCGTCTGGGTCTGCAATTCCCCAATGGTCGAGGCGTTCTTTATCCCAGAAAAAGAACCCTAGCTCCAGAAAGAACCGGGTATATTCACGAGCAGCGACTTCCCCATTGCTATGACATTGTTCAAAGTACGCCCAACCATGGCTGTGCAGATGATTATGGCGAGAATGGCAATGAACCACCTCGAATCGGGGAGCCGGAAGGTGAGGCAAACAGTCCCAGGCATTTCTCGGACACCTTTGATGTGCACGAATCGCTTGACCAAAAGACAGGGGACCCGGGCCAGGAGGATCGTAAAGATATCCGGACATACCATCAATAATCTCGAGGTAGTTCTGGATATATGCCGAGGTGGCAAAGGTTGGGTCTATACAGAAAGACCTTCGGAACTTATATGACAACTGGAGAGGCGGAGGCGGCCCAAACCATCGCGTTGAGATCACACGTTGGAAGAACGATTCCACAGACAAACCTTGTTCGAGTTGCCAAGGGGCAAGATGTCGCAAGAAAGCCGGCATGAAGCTATTCGGTTCACCATGGTGATTAAACATGTCTCGGAGTTGATGGAAAATGTTCAACATCAAGAAGGTCGAAGCGAGGCGGATATACTCGGTCGTCGAAAGCGAGATGGGTTGCGCCCTAGCGAATGGGTTGCTGAGCATCTCGACAGACGCATTGATTGATTGCGCATACAAATCGACGGCCGTTGATACATCGTCTTCGAGACCCAGCAGCTGCTCGAGTGCTGCCACTGGATCGTCTCCCAATCGTAAAACGCGTGGATACAACGCACACCAGTCCCTCGTGATGTCGACTTTTTCAAGCAGCTCCAGTGTTCGATGCGGATCAAATTTCGCAACGGCAACATCATGAAGTGCGTAGGACGCTCGCAGGAGGTTATGGATCGGCTGTGGAAACTGATCAAGAATGTCCCGGATACAAGTCTCAGGATAACAGTAGAACAAGTCTCGCAGCTCCGGAATCAATAGCAACAGACGCCGGATAGAGGGGGGATCGCACTTACAAAGAATGAGCCTATATAATTGTAAGCAAGTATCCAGTCTCCCTGGGATGATGTGGCTCAAACGCATACAACTGGAGCTCTGGCGGAAGCTTGATGAAGGGAAAAGTTGATTGTAGGCGACCGAGAGAGCGCATCTGTCGGTGGTAACGACGCGTAGCTCTTTGCGTAGCGCTTCGTCGAGCCATGTTGAGATGTGGATTGAGGAGAAGAGGCCACGGGTACACTGTGAGATGTAATCACCGGGGCCATCATGCGTAGGTGGATGGCTGCCTGGTGGAAAGTGTGACCTTCTACGCTAGTCCTTTCTAAGGCTAGCCTGGAAGACTATTGCTCTTCTAATTTTGTCGACCTCCCGAGGTCATCTCACCGATATCAACATGAAGCAAAGGGGCGTTTTAGAAGTTTTCAGACAATAAAGTTCCGAAGATCTTCGAGCTTGACATGCAAAAGGCTGCAAGACTGTCTTATGTACCCACAACTCTACACCTTGAGGCTCGCCACCACTCCATTGTTTGCAGCAATGTACAACGTACTCTTGTCCGCATCGGTCTTACCGAAAGTGCAAGCAGTAGTACCGGTAATCGAAGCCGCTGTGCTGATTTTGCCATCCGGAGACACTTTCTGAATCTTACCAGCACTGCCAGTTGCCACATACGCCGAGCCGTCTGGGCCGAAGCAAAGATCGTCGGCAAACGTATTCGACCAGACCGTGGAGATGGTGCCAGTAGTTTTTCCGGTTGCCGGATCTACGGGAATTTTATACAAGGTATTCTTGGACACGTTGGTGTACCAAAGCGTGCCATTCGAATAGCGGAGACCATCGATGCCCATGGGTATGCTAAAAAGGTGAATGGGTCAGCTATTGACTGGAGTGCGCTTTTCATCGAGTGTATAGTTTCGTAGTCTGCATAGCAAAGCACTATTGACCACGAGGTAGGCATCGCTTGACTTACCCGCCGCCACTGGGCACCATGGTCGGATCCTGAATGAGCTGGCTGTATGCGCCAGTATTTACATTCATCGTCCAGACAGCGCCTTTGGATGCATCGCCAATCAAGATTGTGCCGTTGTTGAAATTTGTCAAGCCGTTGAAGAAACCGGACTCGGGAACCTTCTTGAGCAGGGACGTCGTCGCAGTCCCGCTTGAAAAGTCCACCTTCCAGATTCCCCATGAACCTGCCTTGTTGCCTCCCGAGCCATATTGCCCAGCAACTACAGCGAAGATGTCAGGAGCAATCTCGACTATGCCAGCCGAGCATGTAGCATCTGTGAAAGTAGCGACCTTGGTTCCCTTCTTTGTCGCTGGGTCTACAGACCACATTTCGCCCTTGTCGAAGAAGGACACTAGAATTTGGCCATTCGAGCGCAGAGCAATGCCTTCGGCCGAGGTTGGTGAAGAGAACTTGTAGATCTGAGTCGTCGATTGTCTCTTGTCGATGGCCACAGCCGAGACGAGCGATGTCGCTGCGAGGAAGAGCGTGGCGAGCAACATGATCGAATTTGGTGCAAGTGCAATGGAGAGGGATGTTGAGTTGACAGACGAAATGGAATACTTATAGACATAGCCCTCTATTTTTGCACCTACGATGGGGCTCCGGACGGATGAAGCGATGATCTGCTAATTTCATATATGAGCCCAGAGCGATTGAAGACCTTTGTTTGAGTATACAAAGCATATGAAATCAGTCGTTCCCGGATTGCCACAACTCCTTGGCTCCTCTGAACTGGGATGTTACGTGCGAGGTTAATGAGCAATTGGTGATATTCCTCTCGTGTTTAGCCACCCATATTAACAGGGGAGGGGCATCCGCGCAAACGGAACTGCCGAACCAGAGGAGCACGAGGATTAGACGCGAGGGAGGAGAAGAATAACGGAGCCGTCGCACAATACGCTTTCGTCAATGTTCTATCTGCTGTGTGCTCTTGTTCAGCTTCAAGAAAGTGGGTGAGCTGTTAGCAGGGTGTATAATTACGTTCCACAAGAGCCTCTACCACTGCTCGTCATTCAGTAAGCTCTGATGTGGTTCGCATTGAATTGTTCCTCTTGTTCGCACTGCTACAAAAAATTAGGCTCAGATGTAGAGTGTCAGTGTGAAGGTACGAGCCACATTCCAAGTGACGATGTGGGGCGCCCTGCTGACCAATCAGATGTAGTTTCCTGAAGACGCTAGTTGAACGAACAACTTCTTGATTCTGTGAATACGCCTTTGAGATGGGCGCTAGTAGGCATGCTTGGTGCGTCGTGTAGGAGAGCGTTATCAAATTCCGATGACTTTCACGCGACTATCTGCGAGTGCGAAACGAGCCATTGCGAACGAGGACCGCGATTGCAGATGACCTGTTCGAATTTAGTGTGAAGAGCAGAATGAATGCATGCACTGCTGAATAGGAAGTCGACTAACGCATTGAAAGGCAGCTACTGTGAATGATTGAGTATGGAAACGATTAAAAGCGTCGAAAGAGCATGCGATTTGACCAAGATATCCGAAACAATTTGGCAATCAACAGTCGAACTTCATGAGCTACCCTGACCTAGGTCCAGAAACTTCAGGGTCTGCGTTCCCGTACGTTTTTACAAGATGGTACCTCTGCGGCCACCCTGACGAGCACATTCGGGTGGACATCCAACCATCAGGCCGTCGTCAACACACGATACTGCCCTGGATTCAGGGTAATATTGGTCCAGGAGGAGATACATACACGCTCACGTACACGTTAGAAAAATGTAAATTGTGTGCGACTCGGGACCGGAACCAACCCAATCATGAGATTGTCACAGGCCAAGGACGAAAAACGAGGGGAATCGGCAATAGTCGTAATGGGTTCGCGGAAGTGTTGCACCGTCATCGTCATGGGACAGGTACCGATGGACTTGCGATGATGCTACATAGGCCAGTCAACGACGAAGAGGTGGCAACGAACGACGAGATTGTTTGGGATGCAGATCAAGGCAGATATTACGAGCCAGCTGTAAGATTGAGACTAGAAAATTTCGACTCGAGTTTGGAGGCAGAGCGCCGTCGACGATCCGAGGGTACGTCAAGTAGTGATCAGCTGACAGAGCTGTATCCATCAAGGAGCCGTCTCAGCAACTTCCCTGCCATTCATTCCTTGCGTGCCCCTAGGCAGAGAATGACCTACAACTCACAACGTTCATCTGGAGATGGGAGCCGCAGGTCCGAAGGAGCAGGAGAGACAGCGAGAGTGGCAAACCGAGACTCTGCGGGTACTGCTAGGAGTGATCCTACGATGGGAACCACTAGACGGCCGACTGTCACATCTGGCAGCTCATGGTATGGCTCTCAGGGATATGGGCGGTTGACAAGGGAGGAGATGACGAGTCCTTTACCAACCCTTCCAGACGATGATGGATACTGAAGTGCCATACGAGGAAAACGTGTCTATTGAGTCACGATGCAGTTAGGGGTACAAGACTCTGTCGACATTTTCTTACCCGCTACACTACCATCTGAACGCAACGTTAACGCAAGCCTTTTGGTTGTGACTTCGTGGACACCGGGTTCTCGTTCGGACGTTTGGCGGACTCATCGGCACAAGACTGACAATCTCCGGACTGCTGCATGATCTGAATATGACTGAAAGAGGCTGATCATCCGATCCTGTTTAGTTCTGCACTCCAGCAGGCGTGTGAAGAGGCTGGAACGTGCTAAGAACCGGCCGCGGCTGATAGGAGTGCCCTGGATGGCTTGACTTACACAATACAATGCAGAGCAGTAATGGTCTTCGGGTAATCTTGATGGTCATAAAATGCCGTTCTGCTCGTATACAACTAGGCATCGTGCGCCGTAGGTCGGGTAAGACGTTGTAAAGTCCGAAGTCGAAAGGAAGCTGGTCGGAGATGGCGGATAAAAAGCTCGGATCAATCTTATCAGATAGATGACGTAATCTAAGCTATTGTGACACGTCCAGAGCTCACCACCACTCACGAATTGTTACGCGGACGCGACCACCACGAAGCTAGCACTCCCTTCTGTACATACTAACTCGGACAACAAGGCAGCAATGCGATGTACGGCGGCTCACGTGAAAATGCGTCCGCGGCCGGACCTCTGTCCACATATAAAGCCTTCCCCACTTACTAGCCTAAGCTCCCCAAACCACTACTCCAAAGTTTCATGTCTCAAGCTTCACAAACCCGTGACTATCGTAGTACTACCGAATCCTATCAGCCCTCCCTCATGTCTTCGCATCACCCTGAAGAACGATGGGTCGCGGTCGACAACTACGGCTACTCCCACCTCCACCCCAAGTCCTCGACCGAACCCTCGAATGATGCCCTTGAGTATGCATTGAGAAATACTGCAAAGGAGGGTCTTCCCGATATCGCCGTGTCCCCATTACAGGGCAAGTTCCTCAAGATCCAGGCCCAATTAGTGAGAGCCAAAAGCATCTTGGAAGTGGGAACCCTGGGCGGATACTCGACCATCTGGCTAGCGAGCTCGAGTCCGGATGTTAAAGTAGTCAGCGTTGAGGTGAACGATCACCATGCCGAGGTCGCAAGGGCGAATATCGCAAACGCCGGCTTCGGCGATCGCGTTGAGGTCAAGCATGGGCCTGGCGTCGACGTTATACCACGGATTGCAGAAGAGGTCAAGCAGGGCAAACGAGGAAAGCTTGACCTGGTGTTTATCGACGCCGACAAGGAGAACAACTGGAATTACGTCGATTTGGCTATCGGGATATCGCATCCTGGCACCCTTATCATCGTAGATAATGTTGTGAGACAGGGTCTGCTCGCGCAGGCTGATACAGGGAACTCGCGAGTCGAAGGAGCGAGGAGGGTTGTGGAGAAGGTTGGGCAAGACGAGAGGCTTGATGGCTTAGTCCTGCAAACTGTGGGCGAGAAGAGCTATGATGGGTTCCTGATCGCCATTGTGAAATAAGCGGCGTGGTTTGGATTATAACTGGGTGATCTGTTGCAATCGAATGTATGTCTTCCGCACGAGTCTAGGGAATGCTTCAAGGACAACACTAGCTTTCATACAGTTACACGCGCTTGTTTCTAGTATTCTCGATCCTATGATTGCATCCTTCTCGCCGGCTACGCTCGACTATGAACTTTGCCACAACCGATAGACCTCTCATAAAGGATTTCAGCGAAGAGCCCCAATATTGGGATTGATGACAAAATAACGCAGATCATGTGCCATGGCCTCACCAACCCATTCATCAAACTCAGATGAAGAAGCCGGAAGTTTACGACTTGTAGGAACGACAACGTTCCCGGACTACCTCACGATGCCGTACCTAACGGATTCTGAAATCGAGTAATAACGACAGAATCGACGCCATAGGAAGTTCCAGACCGAAATGACCTGAAGATCGTCTTTGAAGAGATCTCTGCTTTTTCTAGAACTGCATCTACTGCGCATCTGTCTTCGATATCGTCGAGATACTCTTCAGCGCCGAACATCACAGGAAATGGGCTAGGCTCACGCAGTGCTGGAAAGAGAACCATGTGCAAGAGCTGATCTTCGTTAGTATTGGCATTTCTATATAATTATTCAGAGCACCTACTCATATGGACTTAAACGTATCTAAGCAGTGACAGTCCCCCCTGGCACGCGTTTTAGGACCAGCCAGCTCTTGGTCCCACATTCTGCCCTATCCAACGTGATATCGATATAAACATAACAGTGAGGTTTGCACTGACATTCCACGTGACAGCCCGTTGTTAGGTATATTTTACAAAAACCTTCCCATCTTACATGACAAATGGCGTTTTAGAGGCACTATCAAAATCCCCTGAAGTTATGGTTGGATCTTTTCAGTCACGGTCATTCAGCTACTGGAAGATGGATCAATAGAGAATTTGTATTGTTGAGCTAAGCGTTGATAGAAACGCAAGTATGGAAGTTGCGCAGAAGTAGAACATTTCAATATGAGGAGGAGGATTGCAGGATCCATTCAAGACGAACCTGAAGCTCAAGAATTCGAGCGTTGGTCAAAGTCGGGAGCGACATTTCCCGAGCTCGCGTCAAAGCCTTAGAATGACTGGCATAGTCGATCCTTGGGAACGCACAGCAATATCAACGTGTGGTTTCTTTCAATCCCACACACTTTGTCGTGTGAAAACAGTGTTCAGGTTGTATAGTGGGAATTTGCGGCTGTAGACTGCATTTTAAAACATTCATACTGGGTAAACACTGGTCTTCAGACTGCATTAGTATTCGTCTGACTGTATTGCAGCTACCATGAAATTATACCCTGCCAGTAGCGGATCGCTGTACCCTATAGCCACCCCGCATGATGAGGGTTAACACCCTGTCATTCGAAAAATGGAGTATGACTTTGGCCACATCCGCTTGGATATCCTCCTCGACCATGCTGAGAAACCCCCCACTATTGAAGCGGTGATTCTCCACATCGAAGTCCTTTAAATTCAACAATATCTCCGGAGTCTCAGAACTTGGCCAGAGACTAGCCATGCATATTTCATAGGCACCATTATTGGAAGGATCACGAATCTGCAGCACCAGTTGGCGAGCGTCCTGACCTATCACCTGAGAGCCTTGAGACAATTCCTCGTAGGGCTGTGAGTCAGATCCCAAGGTCCATGAGAAGTGAGTGGGCCAAGCTGTTTCCCATCGCCGCACAAGGATGATATTAGTAGGGATGGCTTCGGCAAATAGAGACTGCTCAGGAAAATAGCTTTGAACATCGTCCAACAGCCTCGACCGGAGCTGCAAAGCCCAGTTCAGGTTCTCGATACTGATGCTGCCACGGTATCGGTTCTCCTCAAGCAGAGTATAGAGTAACCAGAGATGCCCGATCTCTGGACACAAGACGATGTGATACGTTGCAGAGAAGACCTGCCCAACAATACTATTGGAAGCACTAAGCTGCTCATACACAGTTTCTTCCAGCCTGCTGGTATTAGTGGACTGCAGCAAGTCCTCGCCAGGCTCTTCCGTGGCAGCTCCCCGATAGCTGTTCCAAAAAATTTCGTAGACCCTATCGAGGAAGACTTCAGGAGGAACATCATCTCCAGGTCCCGCATAGCTGTTTGAGAATAATCGATAGATCCTCTCGGGGATGACCTCACGGGGAGCATTTCTCCAAGAGTTGTTAGCGTTGACATTATACCTAGGGTATGCGTAAATCTCCCAACGACACATTGGACAAGTATTATTACCATCGCCAGGCGTCTCCCCTGTGATCCATGTCAGTAGACAGCTTTTATGAAAAATATGAGCAACCTCGTGGCAGTCCAGCGCTACAATCTCTTCGTGCGCCTCGGTTGATTCAGAGACCCACTCATCTCGGCAGATAGGGCATGAACTTTCATCACTTGGAGGTGCTACTGTCCTTATGACATTTGAAAGCAGATACTCCCTTGAAGGAAGTGGGTTTTGGCTAGTGCCAACGTGTCCTAGATTAGAGCTCATGTTTTCTTGGTTGTGGTAGAGGTTCTTGATGTAGACAGAAGGTTGAGCTGTAGAAGACGCCTTCGGGTTGAAATCGTGGTTTGTGTTGGGTGTGCAAGATATGGTTCAGGGTGGGTAGACACTGTGGGAATTTATATGATGCACATGTCTTAATCCTATTGACATTGTACGCTATTTTGTAGGTTTGTATTGTGTATATATTTCTGGCAATAGGGATTTATTTTACAATGTAATAGTTGCAAGAATAACCTGCAGCACGCATTGTAATTGCAGCGTAGATGTAACATATGCAAACGAAGCTAGGAAATAAACTTAGCCATTACGCGTGGGAAGCCTCTTAGAAGGCTCTTTCGAACTGGAAAATACGTAAGCTATCTAGGTGGATAGAAAGCCAAATATTCTGTCTCCTATGATCGCAGTCCTCGTCAAATCGACTGCTTTTTGTCTCAATGGAAGTTGGAGAGTAAAGGCGCAGTATGGAGTTCTTAGACGTCGCTGCAGTCAGAGGAACAATTAGTGTCCTTCGATTAGTAGAAAAGAAAGAACACTATATACATGTACCGACCATGTGCGGCGTTGTGCACTTCCGAGGAATCGGAAAAAAGATGGTTGGTGAAGTATTTCAGAAGAAGTGTACTCATTAAAGTACTGGAACATCGTACATATGTCGTTACGATACCATATGCCTCATGTGTTCCTAGTGTTTTTATCCTCTTAGTACTAGAAAGAGATAAAATTGATACAACAAAAGTATCATAGTGATACAGAGCTAGTTCACTTCTTTGCCATAGCAACCAGCCCAACCCCGTAATAACATCATGTGTACGAATAATTTTTTCTCTGAACTTACAGAATCCGTGCCTCACATTCTCCCAACAAAGCTGGTCTGCTTTGCTTGTTTTCATTACATCCACTCCCGACATCGTGGATGCGTTGGAGAACACTATCCGTCTCGCCATGCCGCAGCACAACAACATCAGGCTCGTATCCGATGCTCTTATGGTGATCTCGTTGATGATTATCACAGCGAGTCCTTCCATGCCTGCGCTATTCTTCATCGGACTTCTCGGAATTTACGTCCTAGTGATAAAGTCTCTGGACTGTGTTATAGATCTCCTATTAGATTTCATGGTCTCTGCCGTCCGAGCGACTTCCGAATGTCAGTGCCCTTCACTGGTAAATGTTGCTAGCAATACCATGTCTAAGGTGCTGACAATATCACAGATCTCCTAGCCGCGCGTTGTGATCACCCGGATCTGCAACAAACCCATCCAGTACTACTACGCCATCGGAAGCATTTGGAAAGCAGTCCCTGGTGTAAGGACTGCGAGATCAACGAACGGACGAAGATTGCTAATGCGAAGACGTTTCGAGATAGGAGGGGATGGTAAGGATAGGCACAAGAGTGGGATTGGAAGCAATTGATAGGGCATGCGATTTTCTCCAGCGCTTCAGTACTCCGAGTTGTAGGACGAAACTTTTTTAGAATCGGGCTCGGAGACAATGCGATCCACTTTCACGTCCAAACATGGCACCGTACTCCGTAACGAGTATGGGTGTGCAGGCCGGATTTGAAAAGCGGGGTCAACGTGACAAGGCTGGGGTCCGCGTTCTTGCGCGGAACAAGAAGATGTCTGTTTCTGTCCACATGCATGTTGGCTTTTGGGAACCAAACGTTAGCGATGTCGTGCTGGTCTACTGACAGCTGTCCACTTATGGCGCACAAAAGCTTGGCTTACGTCAGAACACATACATAATTCTCTCAACCCGACTCTAGTTCCAATCCAAGCTTCCTACTAAGCTTCCCATTTCACACTTGAAAAACCCGTCTACAGTCGTCTTGAGCTCCTGCATCTGCATTCGAATACATCCTCAATCCACAATTTGAAGTTGCCTACAGCATGCCCCCACATGAGCTCCTCTGCCAACTCATCCACTACTTCCGTCGAATTTACCCGTGGGGTATCTTTTACTTCTATTTGTTCACAGACAGAAATGTCGGACGTTTAGTCCAAACATCCAGCATTGCTTACCTTGCTTTAATATATGTAGATCTGAGTCAAGACGTCGATTCTTACCTGGAGAAACACTTTGGCTTCTCCGTCTTCAATACTGTCAGGGATGTGTATATTAGACATGTACACGACGCTTCGGAGACTGCCTTCACTATGCGCGAACGGATCTTGCGGCGCATAATGCTCGACTATGTCCCGATTTTGATACCATTTGTCACTTCTCTGTGCAACCTCACGCGTCGTGATGGCGGTCTTGTCTACAGAGTCTTTTTCTGCATCAACTGTGCTATGACGGCTTGCTATCTCGTCAGATTCACCAATAATATGACGAAGAGGTTCTTTGGCTTCTCGGTTTGGAGTTTGAAAGCCGTTGAAGGTAGATACCCAGAATAAGCGTTGAACAAATGGTCATGCATCGCTGTTGACAATACACAGGCTGGTATTTCGGAACTCTTGTTGACGAAGATAAATCTGAAGAGTCAGAACAGAAGGGTGATTTGGACTTAGGTGGATCGGCACCTGTTAAGATTCACGATGATCACGAGAAATTGAGCGATCCCATCCCTGATTCAGCCTCATTTGAGAACATACAAGCTGGACAAGATCCGAAATAGTCACTGCTTCTCCTGTGGCTGAGAAAGTGTTATGACAAGCTTGAATGATCATCTTGAGCTGAGAGTGAAAATGGCTAAGTGTCCGGAACGGTTTCTCTCACTCAATGCACTTATTCACTCCGTCTTTTGTTTCACTCGTTCGTCTAGTCTGATCCACATATAAGCGTCGCTTCAGCATCTTACCACTTCACAGTACCTCGCAACAAACACAAGTCTCACTCACTGCACCGCACCTCTTGATCATCCAGACCACTACTCTCACCCTCAGTCAACATGGCTCAAGACAATTCGGAACACAAACATCACATCAATAGCGTCCAGAACAATGTTCAGCCCGTTCCCGGCCCCAATCCAGGTGCTATCATCGGTGGCATTGCAGCTCTCGTGGCAATTCCGCTTGTTTCTGTAGCAGCTGTCCCCGCAGTTCTAGGTCTAGTCGGATTCACAGCTGGAGGAGTCGCTGCAGGTAATTTCTGACCCCAGGAACCCTCCATTTTCCTCGTGCAATGTTCTGACGGTTCTTGTACAGGATCTATGGCTGCTGGTATTCAGGCTGTCATTGGAAACGTGGCTGCCGGGAGCGCCTTTGCTGTCGCGCAGAGTGCAGCTGCCGGAGGAGCGGGTGCAGCAATCGTCAATGGTGTTGTTGGAGGAGCGGCGGCAGTGGCTGCTGGAACAGCCATTGTTCCTGGCTTGATCGCGGCTGGAGAGCAGGAGGCGAGCCATGCGAACGGAGAGCATGATGGAGACGAGGACGAGATCCTAAACGAGTAACTCAGGACCTGATTCAGGAAAGAGAACGAGATTCGTTCTGCAATCCTTCTATGGCTCGTATAGTTTCATGCAGATGAAAGACGCATGAAAAGGAACGGAAACTTCTATAGGTCCTTCCAATCTTGGAAACATCGATACCACTGTGGTTTCATTGAATGCACCGTTTGAAATCTAGCATTCACATTATCGTTTTCTAACAATTGTGAATCCCCATTCCCGCCATGAATCATTGGTCTCTTCCTATATTTTCCTCAACCCCTTCGAGCTACGTCTCATGCAGAAGAGAGAACTTCCCAGGAATACGGACGTTCAATGCTTATCAATACAGGATCTTATGTGGCCTATATTTGTACATGGTAGATCATAGATGGGACGTGGATTGAGCATCATCATTTGTGCTACTGCTGTAGCTGCGGCTCCTGTCATTCTCGTAGCTGTTATTCCCGTCGTTATAGGTGTTATCGCCTTCGGCTTCTGGAGAAGTTTCTGCCGGTATGTTTCTGTAATGGACTTTCCAATGTTGCTAAAGTGATACGTTTTGACAAACCCGCAGGACTTGTAGCCGCAACTGGAAACAATAGCATCGTCCAATTACAGCAACGAGCGTCTGTGATCGTTATCCAGGCGCTCAGCAGGCGCATTTCGATGAATCCAACACGACTAGTCTTTGGCAAACGGACAAAGACGGAGCGGTGAACGATCACAGACCAATCTTAGGCCAAACGCAAGGTTGATTCGTCTCTCGTGTCACCCTACAGGCGCCAACCCCTCCTTGTCGGTCTGCTTTCACCACTGCGTCAGGCACTGCGCTTTTTCTTCGTCCTCCGCTCACTCTCGGATCCTCACCCTCGCCCTCACGACATATATTCTTCCACTGATTCAATCATAAACGATTGGAAATCTACATTGCTCTTTCTTTGCTCTATCATGGGTAAAAGAACCAACATCATCATCGGTGTCACGGCCGTCGCCGCCACCCCTCTTCTCGCGGTTTGCTCCGTACCAGCCGCTCTCGGTGTATTCGGATTCAGCGCTGGAGGTGTCATTGCTGGTAACTTACCTTCCTTTCTCGAACTTGACCCAAACTGTTCATTTCGACTGACCACGGCGTCAGGGTCTGCTGCCGCGACTGCTCAAGCTGGTATCGGCAATGTTGCGGCTGGAAGTGTCTTCGCCTTCTTCCAGAGTGCGGCTGCGGGTGGTGCAGCGACAGCGGTTGTCAACGGACTCGTCGGAGGTACTGCAGCGGTAGCGGCTGCGGGTGCTGCAGCTCCGAGACTGATCAAAAGTCTCATGAGGCCTTAAATGGAGTATGAAGGCAGTGAAACTGGGAGACATAGGGGAAAGTGGCGAGAAATCTTCATGGAATATGGGACAGCAGGCGGAGGACTTCAACTGGTCTAGGTCGCCGACGGGGCTCACAGTAGGACATTCCTGGGCCTTCTGCCATCAATCTCTTGGAAGCATAGTGAAACATCTATCTAATTTGACGTGAGATATCACGTAGGTTAAATTCAAACCAAAGGTTGTCTGGGGTGCGATAGCATATTTCATCTAGGATATTTGGAGACAGCACAGAGCAGCTTATATGCTGGCCCGAAGTCGTCCGATGTTGTGGGGTAATATTAGCCCGATCACTATGCCATTGTGATACAAGGATCTCGCTGTGATTCGACAAGAACCGAACTCGTATCAGCTACAAAACGAATGCTGCGAAATGCACGAACCTCTCGGCAGCCTCGCTAACGTGTCTGTGCGCGCAATGCGCCACGTCGCGCAATGCGCCACCCAACACTAAAACGGCTCAAGCAAAATAAAGGTATAGAGCCACACATATTAGATGTTAATATTAGATCTTTTAGTATAATAGTAAACTAGTTGCTATAACTAATATATATTATCTATATTTACTAGAAAGCGTAATACTATAGCCCTATCGCGTAGTCTTAGGTAGAGCTGCTAATATAGCACTTAAGGCCTCCTTAGTAGCTACAGCGCTAACTACACCTTTCTAGCGCTTGTTACTCTATATAGATGGCTGCAAGGCCTTTCTCTTGCCCTTCTAGGTAGCTTGTAGAGCTTTTACTGCGTTACGGGCCTCCTTTTTACAAGAGCGCTCTGCTACCTTCTTAGCCTACTCCTTCTCCCTAGCTATCTTGCCTGCCTCCCGCGCTACACGCTTCTCCTCTGCAATTTTCTCCTTATATAGCTTAGCTGCCTTTCTTAGCTTAGCTGTCTCAGCCTTTTAAAGCTTCTGCTCCTTCTCCTCTTGCTCTTTTATAGACTGACGTGCACGAGCCTCCCTAACCTTTCTTAGGGACTAGAACACTGCCCCTCTATAGTACTCTTGACGTTGCTAAAGATTAAGAGGCTTGCCTTTCTTCTTATGCTTCTTCTTGACTAATAGTGCCTCTTTAAGCCTGTTAATTTTATAGTAAAGCAGCTTATTTTAAACTAAGATATAGTAAAGCAAGTAACTAAGCTTTTATATATCCTTTTTGCTCTAATTCTCTACTATAGATTGTATAAGGTAATCTAGTTTACGCTAGTTAGATCTACTAAGTACTAATATAGAGCTCTCTTATAATTCTTGCTTATTCTAGTTGGTTTTAGTAAATCTTTTAAGTATAACCTCTAGATTAAATAGCGATAGACTAGTTGCCTTAAAGACTTAAGTATTGTCTCCTCCTTAAAAGAGCTTATCCAGGCCTTCTAGAAGAGAGGAAAGAAGTCGCCTTTTATAATTAAGATTAGGCCCTAGCTCTTTTAAAGGTAAGTTATAAGCTTGGCTAAGTAGGCTAAGGAGAAAGGCTTAAAGAGCACTATATTAAGCGGCTAAAGTGTATATATTAAATAAGGGGGAAGTATAGCTAGAAGAATCCTATTCTAATTATAATAGCTAATAAAATCTATAGTAATATAGGATCTATAGCCATTAAGGATTAGTAGCCTGTATAATTATTATA